>JARQZK010002171.1:1600000-1644634 GCA_030704885.1 Cynegetis impunctata | reverse complement strand
TTCACCTAATTGTACTAACGTCGACATCATCTGCAGAAAAATTAATTGAGTTATGCCCCCACGGAATAGTGAGTGTGGAGTTTGGTGGTAACGTTTATCGTCATTTGAACTCAAAGCTAATTTTAATTGTTCAACGAAAAATACTTGGTGCTTCTGAGAAATTATATGTCTTTGAGTAATAGATTGTTCTATACCCTCCAGGTAGCATTTCTTATAATCATTGAAAGTTATATATTTTTTAAACAACTAGTTCTAACACCGTTCGACTTCTTGCAGCATTTTCTATTTTCAAGCAAAAAAACATACATTTTAGATTTTAAACCCACAAACTCAGTCATGATAATCCCATTATTCTCATTTTTCATTAAACTTGGGACTTTCTTGTTAACTTGCGAGATTTCAAAAATATTATCTGACGCATAATCACTGGTGTCAAACCTTTCATAGCAATCACGTTTTATTATTTCATATGGATTCTGATTTCAAATCTCAACAATAATTTCATCTGTGTTAATATAATTAAGCTGACATTGACTGAAATTCCCCAACATATAATCATAATAAAAATCATACACACATGTTTTAGAAACATCAAGAATAGTCATTCCTATATATAAAGGTTTATTAAATGAAATATTATTCTTTCTCATTTCAATTGCTATCAGATTCTCCGCAAAAATTTTTCAGCTATGGAAAAAAGGACTAGAAATATAATTTTTAGCTCCATATCTACCAAATCATTTTTTTACAAGTTTCACTGTTCTATGTTTTCTAACGTTCTGCTTAGTTTTCCCAAAAACTGCATTTATCATTAATATGAATAAAGTTTTATCAAAATCATTTGTGGCTTTCGCTCAAAACTTCGTGTTAAGGTCTATATAAGATTTCAACCAATTGTTTGAATTTCAATACACGGTGAACTTTTTTCAAAACTGAACCATACTTTACAGCTTGTTTCAAAGCTCGATAATGAATTAAATATTTCTCTTTATCGAGTAAAGTAGTTAATAATTTAGGTAATTAAGATCCAGGAGGAATTTTACTTTCAGCACAAAAAGCTAGAGAACTATGCTTGTCATGTAATTCCTTCGGATAGTGCAAATCAACTTTCAAAATATATCCTTCTGGAGCTTCGTCTGGGACTGATGTTATATCTATATTGTTATTACCCCATTCGATACCCCATACGAAAGATAATGGGACATCGCCCATCCGTATGAATTATATACATCTAGATACATGAGATAAATATCATTTTCTTCTGGATTATAATTAGACATATATTTATTGTTAGCTTTCGTATAATTTTTAGATACTTGAGAAATACCTCCTCTGATACCGTTTTCAAAATTCACACTGAGTATATTTCAACATACAATCCCAGGTGAAACCTGGAAGAGTAAAGTAAAATGCAAAGTCTGAACCGTAAACACTATAGCATCTATTCCGAAATTTTTCAAATACGTCAGCTAATATCAAGATATCTGTTTACATATAAAGTTCTGAGTATTCTCCTAGATTCTTGCATTTGAAATTAATTCAAATACTAATAGCATAGGCATAATCATTCTCTGAAATATGCAAATCATTTAGTTTATGATAAAACGCTTCAATTGGTGATAAAATTTCATCTTTCAACTTTTTTACAGAATCTAAGTAATCGTAAGGCAAAACTCCCTCCCTTGAAGTTAATTTGATGTTTTCTTCATTCAGACTAGGATTTTGTTGTCTTAATTCAAGAAATTTCTCGTTAGGTAAATTAAATGCTAATTCATCTAGAGACATCAAGAAGCGAAAGCTGTCAATGAACCTAAATTTAATATCAGTACCGTCTAACATATATTTCGTGGAAGAAATTTACTTTCCTTTACTAAGGGGTAGCAGGGTAGTACGACCAGTGTTAACAATTTCTTTTATTTTAAAGTGGGCATCTTACCCCCCAAGTTATGATAGATACAAGGTACTGTTAAAGACTTTTTCAACTTTAAATTACATCCACGATGACCGAAGCCTCTCATTTGTCCCGTGAAATTATTATGATCAGCTACGATGCGGTCTTTAGGAGTAAAAGCTTTTTCACAAATGTATCAAATGGATTTATTAGAAGTAGAATTTGACTTATAATTTATTGAGATAACATGCCTTATTTTCTCTGATAAATCAAGAGCAAGTGACTCTAGTCTGTGAGAAAATCATTACACACAATTCAATTCTTTGTCACTTTCATAAAAAGATAAAGAAGGATCCAATTCACATTTTAAATAAAATCCAGCTGAAATTGAAATATGTTCTTGGTACTTGACAGTCCTTTGCGAACATTTATTTTCATAAGTGGGATTAAAAAATGATTCAAAATCAACATAAATCACGAAAGGCACTCTCTGTTTAGATACATGATTTTCAAACGAAATAGATGTTTTTTCTGGAAAGGAAATTCTGCATGAATTTTCTTTGCACAATTCAGTGTGTTCATTCGATTTAATTTCAGAGGGAAAGTAATTAAAGCATCCATCACAAATAAATTTTTTTCTTTTATTTTTACTCAATTGTGATGATGAGAACGAAATGATATTTAATTTCATTGTGATCATCTTCTTTACTATTTTTATTATCGTCATCATACATTCCTTCGTTTTATTCATAGACATATTTATCTTGTATGAGGAGGAGATTGAAGTATCTGTTAGGTATTTTATTATTATATAATTTCACTGGAACTATAGTAAATTTTTTTCGTTCATCTATTTCTAAACCAAAAATATTCAATGATAAGCTACTTTGCTTCTCGAATTTATCTACATTACTCCAAGCAAAATAAGCATCTTTCCCATAATTTTGAATGTTCAGACATGCCTTCTTGGAGGACATTTTTTCAGGTAAACGAATGAAGGAAGATCCATTCCCTATTTCAAATTTATTAAAATTCACTTCTAAAAAATGATTGAGTTGAGAGCGAAACCACTATATTTTTCTTGAAATTCTTGAAGCTTCTGAAGAATTTAATCTGATATACAATTTTCAAAATAAGTTTTCAAATCAGTACCGTCATCAATGCGTACTTTTTTTTGTATGAAAATATTTATAGTCATATATTTCCTTTTCTCCAGTTTTTTTTTAGTTAATTCACTACACTGCATTTACTTTAATGACATAAATTTTTTTAAATAAATTCCTTACTCTAGATTTAAATAAATGATATGCGTCAGATAAAAATTCATTAATGTCAGTATGTTTTAAATTTAAAACAATCCCTGTGCGTATTCTGCTATTGAAGGCGCTTTCTACGTCTTCCCATCTAACTCTGCTACTTCGCATTACTTTAGAAACATCAGACGTATTAGATTTTACTGAACACCCTTTCTTTGAATCAATTTTATGTACCTAATAGTTTAAGTTTGAATTGTTTAAGGTGAGCAATAGAGGTTTGAGTTTAAATACGGTTACCATGGTTGAGATGTTTGTTTTTAAGTAATCTATTAAATTGGGATATCTGTTTTTTGATATAACCTAACCATTTTATGCATTCACTATCATTATTTCTTGTTTCAAGTGAAAGCCAAACTGCTCTTTCGAATAATGATAAAACGTTACATACCTCCTTATCAATGTTTTCTACAGCTCAACGAATTCAAAAATCGGTGAGGGGGGTAAGTTCGGATATTCTTTGACCCCAGTTACTTTCAGTACATAAATATTGTCCTTGAGGTAATTGAGCTTTTCCGTACACACTTCTGTGCTCCGATGAGGTGAAAAGACGTATTCGTTTTCTAACTCCAGAAGAACTGCTGCCCCAAACTTGCCCTTTTTAATGCTGGCATTAGTTATTGGAAATACAGTGTTCTGCGGTATTTCTTTCAATTTGAGAGTAGGCTTTGCTAGACTGCAAATAGAATTTATTTTCTTTGAATCCATTTCTGAAAACCTGATTTTATTGTGAATATCTAGCAAACTAGATCTAAATAAATGAAAAATAAATGTTCATGTTTATATAAATATATATATATATATATATATATATATATATATATATATATATATATATATATATATATATATATATATATATATATATATATATATATATATATATATATACATATTAATAAAGACATTATCTTTTATAACTAATATTTACTCAGGTTTCGCAGAATCTGTCTCCGAAAATTTATTGTCTATGTTGAGAGTTCAGACAATAACTTATTTTTTCTTCAAATATTTTGATTCTTCTTTCGAAATGAAACCTGTCTACAGCATGTTGAATCCAATGACCAATTCTAGCAGATTTGTGAGCAAAAGCCCAATGTACAATTAATCGTGAAACAGATTTTAGAAGTATTTACAAACATAACATTTTACTTAGGTGTGCTATTCATCTTTTCAGAAATTCTATCAAGAACTGAGAATGATTTGAAAATACATACATAT
This sequence comes from Cynegetis impunctata, assembly GCA_030704885.1. Taxonomy (NCBI): domain Eukaryota; kingdom Metazoa; phylum Arthropoda; class Insecta; order Coleoptera; family Coccinellidae; genus Cynegetis; species Cynegetis impunctata. The sequence goes on along the minus strand of JARQZK010002171.1, from coordinate 1,640,209 downwards.
ATATATATATATATATATATATATATATATATATATATATATATATATATATATATATATATATATATATATATATATATATATATATATATATATATATAGTTGTGTAGTCAAAGTACAGCTTATCCATCTTAATGACGTCAATCGCAACCTTGTGCTGATTCATCGCTGTTAGCCTATGTAAGCCCTCACAAGCATAGAGCAGTAAGATTAATGAAGTAACTTTCGTCTTGTCAACTTCATATTGAATAAATTGTTTTTATTTTAAAGTAATTCTTAGTGTTGAAAATCAAAATTGGCGACGAGGATTAAACCCTTCCGAATAAAATAAGTTCAACAAACAAGATAAATCTTCCGACTCTTGTAAGAAGATTAATCAATGCGTTAACTTAAAAAGTAAGAAGAAAAGTTAAGGTGAATTTTAATTCTTGAGCACAATCCGAACTACAACACAAGCTCAGTTTTATCTCATAGTTGTAACATAAAGCATAAGTATCAGTTGCTGTTAATTGATACTTATAGCAAACAGATAACATCGCGGGTTATCATTATTAATTATTCCTAAACATTCCTGCTTTGTTGTCCTCCCTGTATAGAATGTCAACAATGACATTGACATAAAGGAGGCAGAGGAAGCCAACCTCAATCCTTAGAGGACATTCACGTTGTAAAATTTCATTAATAAATATTTCTTTCAAAGTTAATAATACTTTTATTTAATAAAAGTTTATAAACATAACAATAGTGATTGCGAATTTGGTAGTACTAGTCCCGAGTTCTACTGACCAGACAATAATTCAAACAGGGTGCAAAGCAAGGGTAGCGCCGACGACTCCACCTTGGAAGAAACAATCAATGTAAGTTGCAAGTGTTAATTGCCTTTCTGTTTTTCCTACGGTTTCCAGCCCCAAAACCTAGACTCCCTATAGCTTACCGTTATAGCAGGTCATTTTACATTAAGTCAAGGGTTAAAATTATAATAAATATTTTCCCAACGAAATTTTCATAAAATTGAAAATCTTCCAATATTGATTCACTAATAGAATCAATCAAAAATTTGAATTAAGATTCTCAGCAACGAAGTAAATCAAATAAAATAATTAATATGGCAGAGCACCAAAGCTTAATGTTAGCTCGTGAAATTGGAGCATTGCTACCGAAATTTTCCGGTGCTTGCGAAGAATATATCGCACAATTCTCAGCGACGGAAGCAATCGTAAAGACGTATTGCGTTGCAGTGATTAAAATCATATTAATAGATGAAGCGAAGGCGGAATATCGTTCCTCTAACGTACCAAATACATGGCACGCATTTAGACATTTTTTATTATAGAAATTTGGAGATCATGCGAATTTAGATGTATTCAAAAAAAAATTACAATTCTTACGCATAAAACCAAATCAAGACATTTTAGATTTCATAGAAGAAATCTAAACTTATAAGATTATAATTAATTACAGAATAGATGCGGAACCTACATTAGATGCTGCATTGAAATTGTTACAAAAGCAATAGGTCTCGGACTTAGCCAAAACGTTTTAACTAGTAATGTTGCAATAGAATTGCAAACCTCCTTACTGACGACACCTAATATAACATTCGATTTAGCTATTACAATGGTTGAAAATTATATTTCTCAAAAATCCCAATTAAATTCAATGAGAACTTGGACACAAACGAATGATACCCAACGAGAGATATTTCCTTCTGGACTAATTGACATACAACCTAGAATAATGACACAAAAACAATTTTCCACTAACAGACAAGTTTTCGGAAATAATCGATCAGAAATATCAAAAACAAATGTGTTTAAACCTAATAGTAATTATGTACCGAAATATAGACCATCCCCTATGTCTACGACAACAGCTAACCCAATAGCAGAAAAATGAGAAGTGCAATATAATAATCAATTACCCAACAGTGCGTCATATAATAGAAATGCGCAAGGTTATAATCATTTTCAAAACTCAAGACAAATAGCTCCTAATTATATGTCGGAAGAAATTACTAATTTCGATATAGAAAACAACGACGAGAATCAAAGTGAGGAAAATACTGAATTCAATCACGAAAATTGTCAGATAAGTGCCTCAGAAATACCGTTAACTTAAATTCACTAGATAATACGGATAAAGCTTCTCAGCTACAAGGACAACCACTCAATTTCAAATCGAAAATTAATCATAATATCAGAACAAAAAATGAGATTCCAATTCATTTCAAAATTTATGAATATCCGGAAAAACATCCTGAAAAAATTGAACGGAAACAAAATCAAATAAATAACGTGGAATTTAATTACGAGATGAAATTCAAACCAAGTACGTACAATGATGCGGTCTACTTGTCCCGATTGAAAATAAATGAAGATGAATCCTTATCTTCGAAGGACAACAATAAACGAAAGGAAGCACTTAAGATAAGCGATGATGCATCAACATCTCGAGATTGTAACAATGATGAATATAATATAGACCAGTCGATTGTCTCGAGCGAAATTAATATATTAGAAGACGAGATTAATTTATTATCTCCAAACATAAAGACAAACGACCTAGATTCAGATATAACTATTCCTTCAGATAAAACATCGCATAAAATAAATTTAAATTATAGACAGACAAATCGTAAAACCTTGAAAAATATATTGCAAGTAGCGAATACTGCCATAGACAAAAACGCACTAAATATTGGAAAATTAATTGAAAAGCGACAAAGTCAAAAAGACTTCATTTGAAACAAAAATTTCAATCCAAATTTAAAAAACCGTACAAGAAAAAATCTAAAAACATTATTACAGACATTAAGATTAGAAATCCTCGAAGCAAACATTTCTATCATAGAAATCGAATAAAATAAATAAGACACTCATTACATCTCCTAATTTTCAGATGACCCCTGTATACTTCATCCTTTTATTTATATTGGTTGAAGTTCATACATTCTTTGTTCAAGAGATTTCACATAATTTGTTACCTTTACATTTAGGAAAAATGTATGTAGCAGATCATGCTAACTATGTATTGTTTCATTACGATATATCGGGAATACCAGAATTAATTAAAATCCAGGAAAAAATAATTTAAGAAAGCTTCAACACGACGTATACTGTTTCTGTGTACCAATATCTGGTTATGGCTAATAATTCGGTCAATAGAAATGAGCAAACTTTTAATAATATAATCCCACAGAAAATGCGTTCGCGAAAAGGCTTATCGAATATTAGAGGATCCACTTTTAAATTTTTATTTGGTACTTTAGACGCGTTCGATGAATTAATATATCAAAAATATTTTGAAGCAATTAAAAAGAATGAGAACATTTTGAAAGCTAATCAGCAGAAAATACTGCGAATAGTATCCGATACTCATACGAAATATGTGAATACTATAAATTTTTTAATTAATAAAACTGAACAGTTAAAGGTAGTTAACGATTTAAGTTCAAAACTTAATCTAATAATTCTCCATTCACACGAGATAGCAATAATATAATCAGAAATTGAAAATGCCATCAGTTTTGCACGTTTGCATCTTTCACATGAAAATATTCTACCTCTGTCGAAATTTAATGAAGTAATAAAGGAAGAAAAAATGTTACCATTCTCTAATTTAACAGACTATTATGCTGTATGCGTAACAAAAGTTTTTATTAAGGGTTTCAATATTTTATTTAGCATAACCATCCCAATTTTTAAGAATGATAAATATGACCTGTTTAGATTGTATAACGTACCTTTCCGAAATACCAGAATTCCTAGTCTTAATTCCTATGGGTTAACACGCAACGAAGAGATTGTATGGAATACCGAGGTCATTCAACAAGTCGAAGACTACTACATATGTAAAGAAGAATATCTGAAGAAACCCCCTGAATGTGTCCGAATGGTTCTAAAAACCCTACAAGAACATTGCAATCGCAGTTCGGTTGAGCCTCAAGAAGATTTATTCGACATGGAAAATGGAAATTTCATTTCCATTAACAATGAAATGATACAAGAAGAATGCGAAAGTGGTTCATTCTCTCATAAAATCCCTAAATTTTCTCAGATTACTTCAGAATGTATCATTACTGATGAATTCAAGAGAATAAACCCCCGCGAAGTTTTCAACACATATGCTCAGGTCTATCTTGCGCCACTGTAAGCGAATTGGACCTATGCAACAAATTGGAAGAATATCTAAGAGGAAGACACCCCCAAACTGGACGACTTATATCAATGGGCTCTACATCCTATAACTATAAGCTTTATAACAATTGTATTTGTAATTTTTATTATCATTGTAGTGCTTATAAATTTTTATAGAATTTTCTTGAAGATTCGTCACCTTAAAATTAAGGGTAACGAACTTTCTTTAAATGGGGAGGAGTTATGTAGTAAAAGTACAGCTTATCCCTGTTAATGACGTCAATCGCAACCTTGCGCTGGTTCATCGCTGTAAGCCTATATGAGCCCTCACTAGCATAGAGCAGTAAAATTAATTAAGTTACTTTCGTCTTGTCAACTTTTTTGTTTTTTTTAAAAGTAATTCTTAGTGTTGAAAACCAAAATTATATGTATATATATATATATATATATATATATATATATATATCTATATATATATATATATATATATATCTATCTATCTATCTATCTATATATATATATATATATATATATATATATATATATATATATATATATATATATATATATATATATATATATATATATATATATATATATATATATATATATATATATATATATATATATATATATATATATATATATATATATATATATATATATATATATATATATATATATATATATATATATTTATATATATTGTAACGTGAATTCCCCTAATGAAATAATAAAAATGAATTTTGGATATTTTACAAAAAATAAATGCTCCGACTAGTTCAAATGTTTGAGAAATTCGGTTACAGTTTACCTCATTTATTCACATGAGACAATGAAACGAAGTAACTTTACTAAAATCTCTATTAAAGTTATTGGTAAAATTTGTTTCAAAGATTACAAAATGAAATATAATTAAATTGAATAAAGTTAATGAATAATGTTAGTTTTTGAGCTCTTGTCAGTATACTGATCTGTTTTCCAACGGTCTTCAATCCAGACTCCTACGGTTTTGAGGAACTTTTAACAGCTTCTGGGATTTTATGTTGGTTCAGTCTAGTTCCTGGGGTTTCATAAAGTTCCTGGAGTTTTTGAAAGTTCCTGGAATTCTTGAAAGATCCTGGGGTTTATATTGGTTCTTCCTAGCTCCTGGAGTTTTTGAGATTCGGACTCCTGACGTTTTTGGAAACTCCTGAAGTTTTGAGAATTCCTGGGGTTTTGAAATTCAGACTCCTGACGTTTTGCGCTTCCTAGCGCAATGATATTTAACAAAAAGTTATCAACTCGGAATAAGTATAAGGTGAGAATATATTTGCATTTACAACATAATTCTTACGTCGTATTAACTCGAATTCCCAAGTCGAAAAGGAAGATCGTTTAACTAGCCTTTCGGCTTTGACGAATTATCCCTCCTACTAATTAAAGTGACGCTAGAAATCATAGAATCTTCTTTACTGACTAATCTCGGCTAGAATTTGGTTTAGCCAGTGGACGGTATTTCCTATATATATATATATATATATATATATATATATATATATTTGAAAAACTTGGTTCTCGGGATGAACCGCGTAAAAGATTTGAAAAAACTCAAGACTCTAAAACATATATTATTACAGAACGGTTACAACACATATCAAATCAACAAGAACATACGCAAACACACAAACATCACCCCACCTCTACCACGTTCCAATCCCACTGACCAAGAATCTACACCTAAATTATTCCTTCCTTACATCAAAGGAGTAACAGATTAGATCGCAAGATCTCTCAAAAACACAAACATCAAAACAATATTCACCACCCAACAAAAACTCTCCCATCTAATCAGATCCGTCAAGGATAAAATTCCTAACGAAAATAACGGTGTTTATGAGATTCCCTGTTCCAATTGTCCTCGTTCTTATATAGGACAAACGAACCGACGAATTCAGGTCCGTGCCAAGGAACATTCACTTTCAGTAAGACATTCAGATATCACCAACGCCCTTTCCCAACATCACACCCAAACAGGCCACATTATCGATTTCCCCAATACAAGAACTATTGCTCCCGTCCGATCTTTCAAATCCCGAATTTTTCGTGAAGCTGTAGAAATAGAAAAACGTCCAAATTGTTTGAACACCAGAGATGACAGTCACAGACTCCCATCAGCATGGAAGCCGCTTCTCAGTGGTCGCCGTGTCACACCCAATCGGAGTGTATCCCGCACTGATACCGTGCGTGAATACCCCATTGACGTCAATACTACGTCAATAACTACCTCAATAGAGTACCCGCCCCCCTTCCCTATAAATACGGCCACGCGACGATCGGCCCGTCAGTTGACTCTGAAGAGTAGGCAGGTTGAGACTTCAGAGTTGACAGGAAGCAGTACGGTTGGTGGAGTAGGCAGGTTGAGACCCCAATCGTATTATTTTCGATTCCTCCTAATTCGATTCGTGGAGTAGGCAGATTGAGGCCACGTATCTGAATTATTTTCCCTTCTAATTCTCCTGAAGATGGCTTCGCAAAAGGAGCCGAAACGTCGAGATTTTTCAAATCTTTTACGCGGTTCATCCCGAGAACCAAGTTTTTCAAATACTTCCGACCGCGGAAATCTTTCTGAACATATATATATATATATATATATATATATATATATATATATATATATATATATATATATATATATATATATAAATATATATATATATATATATATATATATATGTATATATATATATATATATATATATATATATAGTATATATATTATATATATAATATATATATATATATATATATATATAATATATATATATATACATATATATATATATATATATATATATATATATATATACATATATATATATATATATATATATATATATATATATATATATATATATATATATATATATATATATATATATATATATATATATATTGTAACCACTCTCTCTTTCAAATTATATTTCTGCCCAAGCTAGCAGGGAGATTGGTTGAACATATATGGGTTCCAGTTTGTTCTCAGTAATAACAACAAGGTAAAATGTAGGTATTTACTATTTTCTTAATACATATAATGAGCCTTTTTTTTGTTTTTATATAATTTTCTATCGACGTTTTTCCTAGGTGGATTGTACTCTTGACTTCTGCCCTGGTTCAGCTGTGGTTTCCGAAGTGGATATTAGCCCTAGATAAGGTGATTTTTAGCTCCAGATAAGGTGGTTCTTTAAATTCCAGATAAAGTGGTTTTTTAAACTCCAGACAAGGTGGCTAAAATAATTCGGGGCAAATCAACATACAATCTCAAACTTAATATGTTCCAAGAATATCTGTAGGGTATCGATGGCCAATTCAAACTAACATTTAAATTTATCTCAAGCAAAGATGCTAAGAAAGACAGTATATGTTTCAACATTAAACTGAACATAAGATATGACCACGTGAAATTTGCCATCGTTAGTCTACAAAAATCTTGTGTTTAATTGAGAGAATGAAATAAGCAAATAAATTGAAACTATTTCAAATTAAGAAATTTGAGATCATTATTTCAATATCAAAAGATAAATAATTTAATATAGATAAATGAATAAAATGAAATGGCGAAAAAATGAAATAAGGAATCAATTCAGATTTTCAAGATAATGCATTTATACCAAATAATTATATTTCTTCTCATAACTTACCGTCTATCAGACGCCTCAGATACTTAATAACTTTAATATGTTGAATAAACGTTCAATAGATATTGAATATAATTCTAATAGTTAACGATGTTACTTCAACAGTTATTTGGCTAAAGAGAACGATAGTACATGTTTCACGTGGAAATTCAACGCTATCTCGATATTTTCTTAATACGCAGGTCATTAATCATAGAGGAAACAAAAGTGACGTATCGGTTGATAGCGTGAATCACGGTACCTATTTCAGTGTAGAATTCAGTGGCTGCAGTTAAGTGGAGAATTTACACGTTACACAATATATATATATATATATATATATATATATATATATATATATATATATATATATATATATATATATATATATATATATACCCATATACATATATTTATATACTAAGAGATATCAATTATTGGTATAACAGGTTTATTTCAAACAATACATTTTAAAATTCACAGAACGTTTCAATGGAGTTTCCATCTTCATCAGCTAAAATCGGGATAAAATACAAGTCAAATGCTTAAATATAAAACATATATACACAAACACAAAAATAAAATAAAATAAATTGTATCTCACCAGAATGTTCGTCGGTAGTTGTCACAATACTACTTGAATATCGAATCTCTGTTTACATGATGTATAATCGTTCATGCGTATAGAGCTCATGTATTATAATGATGGGGCATATATCGAACTTAAGCCCTTTATTTCTATTTTGTTGTTAACTGTGTTGTTTTGGTTCTTTTGAATAAAAATCATTTCTAGGATTTCGCGTGATTTTAAGTTTTTTTCTATCGTTAGTATGTGTGTTTCATCGTAATCGAAATCATGTCTTTCTGATTTTTTGTGTTTGTTCAGTGCAGTGTTCGATGTTTTGGCATATCTGTGGGCTTTTAGTCTATCTTGTAGACGTTGTGAGGTTTGTCCGATATATACTTTACTGCAATCTATGCAAGGAACGCTGTATACTACGTGGGATTTCTTTTCTGTTGGAATTTTGCTCTTTAAATTGGTGTAGAGTTGTTTTATCTGATTCTGAGGTTAATGCGCTATCTAACCAGAAAATGACCACACTTCTAGCGGATACAAATACATACAAAATAATTAAGAGAGACTTAACGAACACAATAGAAAATGATAACAACAAACTTTTAAAGAAGTGGAAAGAAAAAGACTTTATTTCACAAGCACTATACAAACAATTCCTTACACATAACAGCATACCACCCAGAATCTACGGACTCCCAAAAGTCCATAAACCAGATATTTCCCTACGCCCAATAGTTTCAAGCATTCAATCCCCACTATACATCCTTTCAAAACACCTCGCATCAGTACTGTCAAACATTACAAACAAGAACAAATACTATATAAAAAACTCCATCGAACTTAAAACAGAACTGGATCAAATATATGTTCCCAAAAACCACAAACTGTACTCCCTGGACGTGATTTCACTATATACAAACATTCCAAACCAAATGATACCAACCATTATAGAACAAAAGTGGACACAACTACAAGACCACACATCGATTCCACAAGGTGAATTTGTTGAAGCTCTGCAATTTACTCTCCACACAAATTATTTTCAGTATAAAAATCAATTCTACCAACAAACAAATGGTGTCGCGATGGGCATTCCCATTTCAAGTGTAACAGCACAGATAGTCATGGAATATATAGAAGAACTAATATTACAGGATAATAAATTCAAAATAACTTTATACAAAAGATTTGTAGACGACTGTTTGCTTATTGCCAACCCCAATGAGGTGGATGAAATCTTGAAGAGCTTCAACAATATTCATCCTAAATTACCATTCACTCTCGAAGCAGAAACCAATTTTTCTATTAATTTCCTAGACATGACAATAATTCGTAATAATAACAAATCAAACACGAAATGGTACACTAAGACCACAGCCACCAACCGGTTAATTGACTTCCACTGAGCACACCACATCTCACATAAAAAGGCCATTGTTAACAACGTAATATACAGAGCTGTCCAACTAACATCTCCCAGATTCCGACCTGAAACACTCAAAAAAGCGAAATCACTTCTGATACGCAACAACTACCCTTCTCATATAAAAGACAAAAACATCAAAATCCAAGTACATAAAAGCTACAACAAGGAACCAAGATCTAACACACCTGAGTCTACAGATAAAAAAAAATATACGTACCTATTCCATACATCACATACCTGACACCAAAAATTGTGAAACCGTTCAGTATACAGATAGCGCATCAACCTCAGAATCAGATAAAACAACTCTACACCAACAATCAGAAAGACATGATTTCGATTACGATGAAACACACATACTAACGAAAGATTAGAAATGATTTTTATACAAAAGAACCAAAACAACACAGTTAACAACAAAATAGATATAAAGGGCCTATGTTCGATATACGCCCCATTATTATAATACATGAGCTCTATACGCATGAACGATTATACATCGGGTAAACAGAGATTCGATAGTCAAGTAGTATTGTGACAACTACCGACACATTCTGGTGAGATACAATTTATTTTATTTTATTTTATATTAAAGCATTTGACTTGTATTTTATCCCGATCTTAGCTGATGAAGATGGAAACTCCATTGAAACGTCTTGTGAATTTTAATTTCAAAATGTAATGTTTGAAATAAACCTTTTATACCAATAATTGATATCTCTTAGAATGAATACGATAAACAGGTAAAAATCAAGAATTTAAATATATATATATATATATATATATATATATATATATATATATATATATATATAAATATAAATATATATATATATATATATATATATATATATATATATATATACATTTATAAATTCATGTATGCGCATTTATGTAAAGTATGAATGGTTTAACTCATTTAGCATGTAATTCGATGAGCTCTGCTGTCTGAACACTGAGCTTCTAGCATATTATTTCCCCTTAGATATGTTAGAACTCTAACAAACAAATGCTTTTCAATAACAAGAATACCATAAATAGTTATATTGAAGAAATCATTCAAAGAGAGCAATGAAGTCGAAGATGCCAATACTTTCTCATTAGCATGATAGAAGATGTGAAGGAAGTAAACATATCAAAAAAAAAACTTTAAACTGCAATTGAAATTGATAAAATATATCATTTATGTAAAATATTCTTATCACGAAGTAAATAAATAAATGTTCTTTGTTGATTTTTTTGTTAACATCAGTCAATAACTGTCACATAAATTTGTTTATAAATATTAATTTAATAAAAATTTTTCAAGTTCTCATGAGATTTAAGAAACCTTCCAGAAATGGAGGATATTTCAGTCACTCGAGTGTTGATGTCGCGAGTAGGTTGATTAAAATATTAAGAGAATATAATGTTTTTAATCATTTCAATGTGAAGGAAGGGACTTTCTTATCAACTTAAATGTTAAAAATAGAATAGAATGATGATAATTCAATCTTCTTTCTAGTTTCAGTAACCGGTTTCATACATTCATGATTTTGGAACTCGAAAAATTGTTACAAAAAAGAAATATGTTAAGTGTAATGATTCAAATGTTTTCTGTTTTCATAATAATATAAAAAGTTTTCTTGTGAGAATATTCAAACGTCAGTGCGGTAGGAAAGAGTTTTGAATACTTATGCTCGATTTCACTAACGACATGTAAAGAAATCCGATACTTAACCTAAATCGGATTTCACCAACCTAAGAAATTCTTAGTTAAGAAATACCTTGTTAAAGACTTGATTTGGAAAATTTTGTAAATATAATTGGTACCACTGTTTAGTACTAGACTGAAAATTTGACAAAGGATAGTAGGAAGAAAAAAAAATGATAGAAATATAATTATTTTATTATATCAATTTAAGGTTCAGCATTTTCTAAATACTCTAGGCAGACCTAACGTTAGGTATTTCCTATCGTCCCTAGGCATTACTTAACACGTGGTGAAACGTTAATTGCACTTAAAAAATCCTAAATCTGATGTAAGTATTGCTTAAATTTGGGAATTAATTGGTGAAATCGGGCATAAGTTTAGGAATAAAACTTGTTGGTGAGTTGAGACATATGTACATAGAGTAATTGTAGTCTATAATTAGAGAATTAAGGAAAGCTTAAATCATCTATTAAAAATTGTTATTGAATATATTTATATATATATATATATATATATATATATATATATATATATATATATATATATATATATATATATATATATATATATATATATATTTATATATATATATATATATATATATATTTATATATATATATATATATATATATATATATATATATATATATATATATATATATATATATATATATATATATATATATATCTATATCTGTCAAGCTGAATTCATTTATATATAACATATACATATATTGAAGCATATACTAGCACATAACAAGTACAGACGTAGATAACAAATTGATATTAGCACTTATAATCTCCTATGTATTTTCCCATAAGAAGTAGGTCGTGATATCCTCCAATCAACATATGATATGAATATTTTTGAGGTTAACCAGTCACTATCACAGAAATGTAAAAGCGCAAGACTCTGATATCTTCACCCGTTTTTGAATAATCCCCGCAAAAAATACATTCCCGACCCGCACGAAATTTCATAAAGAACGCAGGGGTGACCTCGGAGGGCGAATATTAATACATAGATATACTTATTTCCTCGTATATTTTCCCAGGCTGGACTAGGTATCCTACTAATCAATGTTCGATGAATATATTATTGAGGTTAACCTTAATATATGGAAAACAATATGAGTACGTGAGAATTATACGAAAATTTCAACCCTGCAGATTTCAACCCTTCGATTATTCGTATAACAACGGGGGATGACATCGGGGTTCATTTACAGGTTAGGTCTTTTTGACATCCTGTCTAGTATGCTTTCTCATTTTACTACAAATCCAAATACCTGGTCTAAAAATGTATTTGTTAAGTGATATGAAATTATTAATTCGAGCTTTTTTATGTAGGAAGTTTACAATCGGCCAGATATGATGGGCAATTATCAATAAACATATTTCGAAAATTTTTTATTGATGATTCTCTATCCAACTGTTAAATTTTTTTCATAATTCGAAATTTCCAAAGGACGTACATCTAACCTGTTAAACTTGGCTTCTAAAGAATGAATAAAAATCATAACTGACTCTCCTGGTTTCTGTTTCGTAGACCTTATCTCGTCTAAAATTATATGATCGTAGTTGGATGATAGAAAAGTCTGTTTCAATCCTGCTACTAACTCTGACCAATCCTTAAGAGTGCCTCTAACAGCATGATTGTGCCACCAGGTCCAAGCGTCTAAATCAAATAAATCAGCAGCTGAATCAAAAAGGTCATTGTCACTACAACATCGAGATACTTTAAGAGTATCTACCAGTTCGAGAAAGGGAACCAAAGGCTCCTTACCAGAAAATTTCTTTATACCCCAAGGGACAAAAATATGAAAATTTGAAAATTGTTTTTTTAATAATGTTTAAACTTTCAGCTAATTATCAAATGTAGGTACTGATAAAGTTGATCATTGTTTCCGAAATAGTGTGGTATAGATAATGTACAATTATTTAATGGTTAAAAGGAAAGAGCAATTTTATTAGTAAGAGTGCGTATAGGACGCTCAGGGGATGGATTATGCTCCCTGCTAATGAATTTTTTATTTAATCAGAATAAGCTACAATCAGATAGAGGTAATCTGACTTAAAATAGCTATTTTTGAGTATTAATATCAAATCAAATAAAGTTTTAACGTTCTAACAAATTTCTTATAGTTTTTTTCTGAAGAAATATAATCTGGTAATTTGTTGTATTCTACTATACTGGCATAGACTGGAGCATGTTTTGACTTTTCACAAGTGGCTCTAACGCTTACATAACCGGTTGCATTCCTCAAGCTTCTTCCATGGAGATTATATTTAGTCTGGAGTGATATTTTCGTTTTCAACATATTGTGTTTGATTTTATGTAATAGTTTGCAAAGTTCGAGTTGTTTTATCTGTCTAATCGTCCCAAAAGAAAGTTTTTTATATAGTTGTATTGTGCTTGTGTGCTTATGATGAAAACATAATAATGAATTTTTACTGTAATTACGAAATGGAATCGTTAGTAAAATGAGATGAAACATATAATTTTTTTTGTATGCTATATATAGATAAGTAGTTAACAGTAAGCGGATTCTAATCCACAATGGCGGCCATCGAGGTGGGGGGACCTTTCCGTCTACGTCAAATCGATATTCAAGATGGATGCTATGACGTCATGGGGCCTGGGGGGCCTCTGTCATCTAATATAGGGGCTCCTTCTCCTCGATCCTGGCTTGGGGGCCCTAGACTGAGGGGTCCTGACTATCTCCCTCTCATGGGGGTCCTCTCACTCCTTCTCATCGATCCTTCCCGGGGGCCCTAGCTGAAATATTAATAAATGAAAAAAGCCGTGTCGAGATTCGAACCGCAGAATTACTCCGCCAGAGTCTAGTACTCACCCCACTGTGATGATTAGTAGGAAGCGAGTGATATAAAGAGATTGTTCATACGTTCCGACAGAGGACTCCGTATCGTAAGTGTTTTTCAAATTGAAGAAATTCTAATGGAGGATCGAACCTTCTTTATATATATATATATATATATATATATATATATATAGTTATATAAATATATAGTTTTTCATGTTTGTTTTATTCAATATTATACTAATATTGATATATATATATATATATATATATATATATATATATATATATATATATATATATATATATATATATATATATATATATATATATACGAGGTATGTAAATAAAATAATGAGACTGGCAACTTCGCTCCCGATCTGGCAACGCTGGAGACGAGCGGCTTCAAACACCGTTAGGTGCACATGTGATACGCCTCCAGTATGAGTTTGAATGCCCTACAGTCATCTGTTTGTCCGTAGCGTTAGTTTTCGTGAAACAGTTTTGTCTTGTGCGTTCTAATTATGAGTGGCATTAGTTTCAAGCAACGGTGTGCTATCAAGTTTTGCTTCAAACTTGGACACAATGCAACTGAAACATTTGAAAAACTTCGGCATGCGTACGGAGAAAGTGTTTTGTCAAGGGCCCATGTGTTTCGGTGGTTCAAGGCATTTTCAGAAGGAAGCACGAATGAGCAAGTCAAAAATCAAATGCATGCTGATTTGTTTTTTTGATAGCCACGGAATCGTCCACAGAGAGTTTGTGCCTCAAGGCCAAACGGTTAATCAACACTTTTACCGAGAGGTCCTTGAAAGACTTCGAAAAAGAGTCTCTCGAGTGCGACCAAACATCAAAATGAACTGGGTGTTGCATCACGACAATGCACCATGTCACACTGCAATCTCAATAATGCAGTTTCTAGCCAGTAAAAACATTCCTGTAGCTCCTCAGCCTCCCTATTCACCAGACTTGAGTCCCTGTGACTTTTTTCTCTTCCCGAGATTGAAAAATCACCTCAAGGGAACTCATTTTGGGACACTTGCGAACATTCAAGAAGCTGTAACCGACCAGCTGAAGGCTATTCCAGCATCGGAGTTCCAGCAATGCTATGATGAATGGAAGAACCGTCTTCATCGCTGTGTGGCTTCCCAAGGGAACTATTTTGAAGGAGACAGTATCGCATTATAATATTCTTTGAATAAAACATTGAAAAAAGATCAGTCTCATTACTTTATTTACACACCTCGTATATATATATATAATTTTATTTATATATATATATATATATATATATATATATATATATATATATATATATATATATATATATATATATATATATATATATATATATATATATGGGGCCCAGAGAACTGAAATTTTTTATGAGACCCTCAGGGATTTTTTATGGGGGTACTGGGACCCCCAGGAGTCTTCATGTGTGTTCAGTGGATTGAAATTATATGATATATAGTTCCGCCGAGGAAGTGAAATTTTTTGGTATATAGGAGGCCGTCTTCGTTGATTTAGATATCAAATTACATACATAGTTATTTAAAAAATAGTTATTTTCAAATAGTCTGTATCAATTGGAAAATCTTTGATATTTCACCCTGTAATTTTTTCTGTCATATATATATATATATATATATATATATATATATATAAATAGGTTCAGAATTTAATTATTCATAAAAGAATACGTTATAACCATTATATAACACAATTTCTGAAATTTTATTCGGTGGAAATCTCCGTAAGTAAATGAATTAATTAGATACAAGGTCAACATACATAGTTATTTAAAAAATAGTTATTTTCTTGAAAATTCATCTTCATTTTGATATATTAAATATAATCAATATATAAATAATATAGGAGACCGTCTTCGTAGAATTGAAGCCGGTGTCAGCAAATTCTCCGTTCCGTAAGTAAATGAATTAATTAGATACAAGGTCGTTATTTCGTTCTTCTGAAGAATTTCAGCATCAGCGTTTTATGAATCAAGTTATTTCTAAAGGGGTCCATACATAGTCAATCTCGATCCCGATCAGGATTTCATCATTTTGATACTAGATCCGTCAATCTAACTCGTACATTATCAATCTGGATCACCGATCTCGATCCAGGTTGACTGTGTACGATCTCCTTTAAGAACAACAAAGGAATTTCTACATGCATATTCAACATTTTTGGGCCGTGTGCAAAATCCCTCCTCCACTAAAAACTTCCTTCTGATAATTGTTGAAATTTTTCTTATTAATTTCATTCCAACTTCAACTTCATTTGAAGAAGCATCGTTAAACTTTCGATCTAACCGTTTGGGTGTCTTCTTGTCTTAGTGAAAATAAAGTAAGTTTTTATTTTTGAGTTATACTTCAGAACGTTATTTTAATATTGTTTTAATTTGTTTTAGAGATGGATTTATTAGGAAAATTGAACAAAGTTTCTTTCCTAGAGAGGAAACCAAAGAAGAAGCTATCCGATCTGATTATCGAGGAGCCCTACAGAATATACGAGGCAAAAATAATTACATCTGCGTTCGGAGAGTCAGTACTTCTAGACTTGGGTGATTACAATGTCTTTTTACCGAAGAGAGTGACTGAAGAATACAGACCTTTTATAGGGGAGATTACAACAGGAGAATATGCCATCGTATCCAAAGGAACATTGGAAACCGGAAAAACCCATCCAGCTGCAATATTTAAACTTATTGAAAACTAGGTAAATATTATTTATGTAGATTTCTTGTTCAATGGGAATCTAAAACAAGAACACTGTTACTTACAAGTACGATTAATAAATTTTTTCAAACTTACTCATGGTTTTCAATTAATAATGTTTCGTTTTCCCTCTCAATGATTCTTATATAAGATCTAGATTTAATGTTATCTTCATCCATATAGATCAAACATTAATTATTTTGCTGAATATCTCATAATAAAATATCCTATTGTTCATTAGAATAGTACATAAATTAGAACAAGGTCAATTACTCACACGTATATATATATATATATATATATATATATATATATATATATATATATATATATATATATATATATATATATATATATATATATATATATTTTATACTTAATTCATGAGAGGTGTTCAAAATGATTCAATTTTTCAAAAGAGAGTGAGAGTGAAATAAACATCAATCATATACATTTTTTTATTATACAAAATTTTCCTTGTCTATATCATTCAATATTTTATTCTTGTTATACAACAAACATTCTAATATGATGTAACTGTTCACTGAAGAACTAATTTTACAGAATTCAGTTATGAGTTCTTCAGATGATTTCTCACTTCCGTTCCTAGATGCTTTCCTGATGACTTCCAGAAAATTCCTATAGTAGTATGGAAACTTTTGATTTTTTAACATTTCGATTCTACTAGAGATTATATCGTTCAATTGAATGATTTTCTCTACGTCATCGTTACTGAAGAATAGATAATTACCCCACTTGGATATGCTCAACGTTGAATTATCCCATGATCGCACTATTTCAACACCAGAATTGTTACTGGCATCCTCATTTTGAAGTTTTGAAATGAAGGTATTCCATTCCCAGTTATCGAAGGAAATTACAGCTTCGTTACAGGTGAACTTGATTGAAGGTATAAAGTTTCGGACTGAACTTATACCACAGTCAATATGTAGAATACTCGGTCCAAGACCACAATTTATTTCGATTTGGAAGTGTCCATTTAACAGAAAATTCGTCTCATTCCAACGAGGGTTGGAACCCTCGTTCTCAACAAAGTCGAACGACTTTCATCGAAGCCGTTAACGACTTCGATGAAAGTCGTTAACGACTTCGATGGGAACGAGGGTTCCAACCCTCGTTCTCATTGAAATCGTTGGGTAGCCGTTGTGAATCTGTCAGAACGCTCTCTGTTGCTAGGGTTCCGAATTACAATAATACCGTGTTCCGTCATCTTGAAACGCTCCCCTATCGGTCAGGTTTCTAATTACGATAATCCAGTCAATGATTACTTACAATTCAGTTCATGGAGCTGGCCCCTATCGGTCAGGTTTCTAATTACGATAATCAGCCATCTTGGAAGATGACTGACATACAGAGTGAAGGAGGAAGTCTTCAGTTTATAGAGGTTACGATTGTAAGTTATGTTGTCACACCTACACCAATGATTAAACTTTTTAATATATATATATTATATATATTATATATATATATATATATATATATATATATATATATATATATATATATATATATATATATATATATATACACACACACACACACACATTATGAATCTGTTTACTGATCTAAATTCATGAAGGTGTATTGTTGGTTGCATAAATTAGGTACCTTTCCTATTTTATTGAATCAAGAAATAAAGAACGAAATAATTTACAATCACTTTATTCAACCATAGTACATATTTGATATATATATATAAACAAAACATTAATACAGTATAGATAAAACAATATAATTTTACTCATCAAGACATACAAAAAAATATTATCAAATTTGCCACATATCTCTCTCTCTCTCTCTAGCCTGTATGTTAATCAATATCACTGTTTTCGTCATAGGAAACAATTAATCTGTCTATGGAAAGTTTCAGTCTTTTACCCTCTTCATTTTTGTATATCCTAAAAACTTTATGATTGTATTCCGCCTGACAACAAAAATTTTTTATTCGATATAAGAAGGATATATCTCCAGGCGGCATAAATCAATCATATTGACCCTTCATTATTTTAAACTTTGTACTAAAGTTATTGTGTTTGAACCAAATTAATAATTTTTTGTAACAGTTTTCGCATATAGTTAAATTAAAATCCTCAATTCTGTAATAGTTGTAGAAAACATAATACCACTCTTGGACATAGATATCATCCCTAACACGTTTTCTAAAAAATCTACTTTTATCTTTCTCATTCGCTTTTACAATGAATTTCCATTTAATTGAACTGAATTTTTCTAATAACTCTAAAGTTAGGAGTTTTGGAAGACCTAATTTAAGTATGTCACAAAAAGACTGGATATTTTCGATAACTTTTTGAATGGAAAATTCTTGAAGAGAAACTAGAGGTATGCTTTGGTCTTGATGATCCATAGTCTCTCTCTCAAAAAAAAAATAATTAAAGTGAATAGTGACCCCATGGTAAAGTATCGAACGACGATGGAATTACATAACGTTTATCGTCGTGAGGACTTAGCCCTATTTTACTTTGTTCTATGGAAAACAGTGTATGGGCGTAGGATCTGATTGAATTTTGATTAATGACTTTTTCGTCCTTCTTTCGCAAACAACGTACATAATCCTCGAAAGTTATCTTATTTCTAACAACATACGATCTAACACCCTTAGATTTTTTCGTTATTTTACCCCCCTGAACTTTGAAACTGTACATTTTGGATCGAAGGCCTGCAAAATGAGTAATTATTTTACCGTTCACTTTATCTTTCATTAGACTAGGGACTTTTTTGTTTTGTAAAGGAATTTGATAGGGGTTGTCTGGAGCATAGTCAGAAGTATCGAAATGAGTATGACAGTTTTCTTTAATAATTTTGTACGGATCACAGTTTAGATCATTTATGAAAGCATCAGTGTCTACATATTGGATTTTACAACCCCCTGGGGGTCCTTTCGACAACATAAAATCATAATGAAAATCGTACATAAAAGTTTTCGAAATATCTAAAATAGTCATGCCGATATACAGAGGTTTATTGAAGAGTAATTCGGACTTTTTCATTTCGATTGCCATCATATCCTCTCCGAAAACAAGTCGATTATGAAATCGGGGGGAGGAAATGAGATTTCTAGCTCCGTAACGACCCTCATATTTATTTACTAACCGAATTACCCTGTGTAATCGAATGTTCTCCATCGTTTTACCAAAAACGGCATTATTAGCAAATTTAAATTGATTTTTCTGAAACGTAGTGGTAGCTTTTGTTCTTAGATCCTTATTCAGATCTATATAGGGTTTCAGCCATGGACTCTGCTTGAATTTCAGCACCTTGTGAACCTTTACAAGAACCAAACCTGCTTTTAATGCCTGCTTGAGATTCCTATAGTGAATCACGTAATTTCTCTTATTGAACAGGGTACACAATAGCTTTTTATGTACTCCTCCTTCTGGAGGGGTGAGGTGTTCACAGCAAAATGGTAGATCTTTATGAAGATCGTGTAATTTCGGGGGATAATCGATGTCTACCTCTAGTATATAACCTTCAGGAGAATCGTCAGGTATTTTAGTTACATCTATATCGGTATTTTCACACCATTCGAACCCTCCATATGGTAAAAATTGTCCCATGGTATACCCATATAAATTATTCATATCGATATGAAAGATGTATTTTGTAGGTTTACTTGTATCAAAATCATTCATACGAGGATTATTAGCTTCTGAAAATCTATTCATGCAACACGAAATGCCCCCACGTATACCTCTCTCGATAAACATAATCATATCTATGTCTTTTAGAAGTTCTGGATATTTTCGATAACTTTTTGAATGGAAAATTCTTGAAGAGAAACTAGAGGTATGCTTTGGTCTTGATGATCCATAGTCTCTCTCTCAAAAAAAAAATAATTAAAGTGAATAGTGACCCCATGGTAAAGTATCGAACGACGATGGAATTACATAACGTTTATCGTCGTGAGGACTTAGCCCTATTTTACTTTGTTCTATGGAAAACAGTGTATGGGCGTAGGATCTGATTGAATTTTGATTAATGACTTTTTCGTCCTTCTTTCGCAAACAACGTACATAATCCTCGAAAGTTATCTTATTTCTAACAACATACGATCTAACACCCTTAGATTTTTTCGTTATTTTACCCCCCTGAACTTTGAAACTGTACATTTTGGATCGAAGGCCTGCAAAATGAGTAATTATTTTACCGTTCACTTTATCTTTCATTAGACTAGGGACTTTTTTGTTTTGTAAAGGAATTTGATAGGGGTTGTCTGGAGCATAGTCAGAAGTATCGAAATGAGTATGACAGTTTTCTTTAATAATTTTGTACGGATCACAGTTTAGATCATTTATGAAAGCATCAGTGTCTACATATTGGATTTTACAACCCCCTGGGGGTCCTTTCGACAACATAAAATCATAATGAAAATCGTACATAAAAGTTTTCGAAATATCTAAAATAGTCATGCCGATATACAGAGGTTTATTGAAGAGTAATTCGGACTTTTTCATTTCGATTGCCATCATATCCTCTCCGAAAACAAGTCGATTATGAAATCGGGGGGAGGAAATGAGATTTCTAGATCCGTAACGACCCTCATATTTATTTACTAACCGAATTACCCTGTGTAATCGAATGTTCTCCATCGTTTTACCAAAAACGGCATTATTAGCAAATTTAAATTGATTTTTTCTGAAACGTAGTGGTAGCTTTTGTTCTTAGATCCGTATTCAGATCTATATAGGGTTTCAGCCATGGACTCTGCTTGAATTTCAGCACCTTGTGAACCTTTACAAGAACCAAACCTGCTTTTTAATGCCTGCTTGAGATTCCTATAGTATATCACGTAATTTCTCTTATTGAACAGGGTACACAATAGCTTTTTATGTACTCCTCCTTCTGGAGGGGTGAGGTGTTCACAGCAAAATGGTAGATCTTTATGAAGATCGTGTAATTTCGGGGGATAATCGATGTCTACCTCTAGTATATAACCTTCAGGAGAATCGTCAGGTATTTTAGTTACATCTATATCGGTATTTTCACACCATTCGAACCCTCCATATGGTAAAAATTGTCCCATAGTATACCCATATAAATTATTCATATCGATATGAAAGATGTATTTTGTAGGTTTACTTGTATCAAAATCATTCATACGAGGATTATTAGCTTCTGAAAATCTATTCATGCAACACGAAATGCCCCCACGTATACCTCTCTCGATAAACATAATCATATCTATGTCTTTTAGAAGTTCCAAGCGACATTTCGTATATTTAAGCATACAGGACCATGTGTATGAAGGTAAAGTATTGAACCAAATTGGATCTAGATTATAGGTTTTTGTAGCCGTTTCCCGAAAATTTTCCATTACATCTGCGAGCAACATTATATCGGTTTTCATATAGAGGTCACTGTACTCGCCTAGTGTTTGAATATTAAAGGTTTTCCACACGTTTTGAGCATGACGGTAACTTTTCTCGCTAATATGAGAATCGGAGAGTTTATTGTAGAATTTTTCGATGGTAGGAAGTGTTGGATCGTTAAGTTTATCGAAATCGGTTATATAGTCGTAGGGAAAGACGCTTTTTTGGGTTAGAAGCTCAAATTCCTCATCGACTAGATCAGGGTACTCTTTTTTCCAGATTTTTGAAATTACCTAGAATCAGGGTTGAAACTAGTTCGTCCAAGCTGGCTCCCATAAATCTGAATGAGTCTATAAATCTGAATCTAAGTTAAGTTTCCTTGTGATAATAGGTGAATGAAATGTATCGTTCTTTATTGAGGGCTAGGGGGTTGATTGGTCCTCGTTGAAGAAGTGACTTCACGATGTAGTGACCATCATAGTTCGAGAGGTTGTGTGCGCATATTGGGACAATAAAAAGTTTTTTAAAATTTAAATTACAGTTCTGATGAGCCCACCCCCTAAATTTCCCGGAAAAATGATCGTGATCTCTAACAATTATCTCCTTATTTGTGAAGGGTTTTTCACAAATATGACAATGAGTGGTGACTTCATCAGGTACCTCCGTCATAGGTTCAATGGGCTTAATTTTTGAATAAATAAATTTACCAATTTTATCGATTTCATCGGAGAACCAATCTAGACAATTTTCTCCGCGAAAACTAGCGTAACGTGAGAGATTATCGTCATAGGAGCATTTTAGGTAATATCCTACACTGTAGGGCTCGTGTTCTTGATATTTAGTTGTCTTGGCACTAATTTTTTCATTACACTTTTCTAAAATAGCTTCGAAATCTGCATAAATTACAAAGGGACATTTTTGCTTAAAAGAGTGATTTCTGAATTCTACATAGTCATATTTGGGAAAATTAACTTTAGAATGGTTCAAATCACGACATAACTCTTCATGTTCATTCAATTTACTTTGAGCGCTAAAATAATTCAAACATCTATCACGAATGAAATTTTTAGCTTTATGTTTGGAGATTTGACCTGAAACGAGTCTAGATAGATTTTTTATCCAGCAATAATGATATCTGATTTCGTTGTCATCGTCGCTATCTTCAGGATCTTCTATGACCGGGTCATACTCATTTAATTTAGGATAGTATATATTTTGAACTAATAGTAAATTAACGTGACGATTAGGAAGTCGCTGTTGTTGTTGACTCAACCTGATGGGTATCACTGAATAAAAAGATTTATTTTCACTCTCGGTTAATTCCAAAGCATATACATTAACCGAAATATCGTTCATTTTCTCAAATTTCGTGATTTGTGTAAGTTTCATAGGTAATTCCAAACCTGCGGTTCTCAAAACTTCTGAGTATAAAGGATATGATGACTTTCGTTCTGAATGTCTAGCCGCTGGATAAAGACGACTGACTACGCTCCAGAAAAAGCAAGCATTATCGTTGTTCACAACGTTAACGCAAGCTTTTTTCTTACCTATTTCCTGGGGTAAATTGATGTAAGATGAACCGCCTGTACCCATTTCAAATTTATTAATAGCTACTTCCAATAAGACAACTTTCGAGAGAGCCCAACCACTACCTTTAAAGCTCTTCTCTTCTAAATAATGTAAAATTTTGTTTAAGACATTTTCTTTGAACCACATTGATAAATCTGTCGATATATCGATAATAGCATTCGGCGTGCCGAAATACTTCATCATACAGTCATTCGATACTTTAACGAAATCACCCCAGAAAGTTGTGTTCACTTTTAAAGTACTAAAATCCTTGAGAATTTTACTGATTTTATTCTTGAAAAGAACTAGAGAATCATCTAAGAATGGTTGGACATCTAAATGACGTAAATTAATAATAAATCCAGTCCTAACTCTATTTTTATAAATAGCATTAATATTCCTCCACCGAATTCTATCATTACGTTTTTTCGGTAAACCTTCCTATTTTATTGAATCAAGAAATAAAGAACGAAATAATTTACAATCACTTTATTCAACCATAGTACATATTTGATATATATATAAACAAAACATTAATACAGTATAGATAAAACAATATAATTTTACTCATCAAGACATACAAAAAAATATTATCAAATTTGCCACATATCTCTCTCTCTCTCTAGCCTGTATGTTAATCAATATCACTGTTTTCGTCTTAGGAAACAATTAATCTGTCTATGGAAAGTTTCAGTTTTTTACCCTCTTCATTTTTGTATATCCTAAAAACTTTATGATTGTATTCCGCCTGACAACAAAAATTTTTTATTCGATATAAGAAGGATATATCTCCAGGCGGCATAAATGAATCATATTGACCCTTCATTATTTTAAATTTTGTACTAAAGTTATAGTGTTTGATCCATCTTAATAATTTTTTGTTACTGATTTTATTCTTGAAAAGAACTAGAGAATCATCTAAGAATGGTTGGACATCTAAATGACGTAAATTAATAATAAATCCAGTCCTAACTCTATTTTTATAAATAGCATTAATATTCCTCCACCGAATTCTATCATTACGTTTTTTCGGTAAACCTCCGCCACTGTGTTGTTGTTGTTGTTGAGGGAAATATTTAATAAAACAGCTCATACGTTTGAGCTGAACGATTTTGGAGTATATTTTACGTTTTTCACCTATAGTAAAATTAATTCGTTTCAAAGCTCTATAACAAGTACGAATATGTGAGAAAATCATTTTTTGCCATGTTTTAGAATTTGAAAGAGAATAATTTTCTTGAATTAATTTGAGAGTTTGGTCTATTTTGGTTAATTTACCAGTGAAATTCATTTTTGTATAATTCACATACACAGAGAAAAAAAATATTATAGAAAATTGAATAATATTTACCTAGTTTTTAATAAGTTTAAATATTTGAGCTGGATTGGTTTTTCAGGTTTCCAATGTTCCCTTGGATACGATGGAATATTCGCCTGTATTCTTCAGTCACTCTCTTCGGTAAAAAGATATTGTAGTCACCCAAGTCTAGAAGTACTGACTCTCCGAACGCAGAAGTAATTATTTTTACCTCATATATTCTGTAAGGCTACTCGATAATCAGATCGGGTAGCTTCTTCTTTGTTTTTGTCTCTAGGAGAGAAACTTTGTTCAATTTTCCTAATAAATCAGTCTCTAAAACAAATATAAAAAATATGAAATAACTTTCTGTGGTATAACTCAAAAACACTTACTTGATTTTCACTAAGACAGGAAGACACACCCAAACGGTTAGATCGAAAGTTTAACGATGCTTCTTCAAATGAAGTTGAAGTTGGAATGAAATTAATAAGAAAAATTTCAACAAATATCAGAAGGAAGTTTTTAGTGGAGGAGGGATTTTGCACACGGCCCAAAAATGTTGAATAAGCATGTAGAAATTCCTTTGTTGATTTTTAAGGGAGATCGTACACAGTCAATCTCGATCGAGATCGGTGATCCAGATTGATAATGTATGAGTTAGATTGGCGGATCTGGTATCAAAATGATGAAATCCTGATCGGGATCGAGATTGACTATGTCTAAAGCTATGACCTGCCAAAGAAAACAAACATTATTTTCTGTACGCATTAAGCCCAATCCTGGCAGATTGAATATTTTATTTGCACCTAATGTTATACACCTACGAACGTACTTTCGTATCTTTGGCAAGTAATACATTTCCTTTATTCGTGAAAACGTTTTAAAGAAACCAAAATGTCCAGATGTTGCTGGATCATGACACGATTTAATTATTTCATTCCGTTGTGATTTTGGAACTACTGTCTTCCACTCACGACGGTTACTCTGCATGGGTATATCAGACGGTATCAATTTTAGAAGAGCATTATTTTTAACTTTCCATTTTGAGAATAGATCAGGATTACTATTAACCTTATAACGTAAATTACGATACCACACATCGGTATCGATATCACTAATTTATTGTAAGTATATTAATTTCTAAGGTTTCATGCATCCGAGATAAAAAAATCAGAAACATCCGTGTACCCTTCCGATGCACTAATTCGAAATCAAATTGTCGTAACATTACTGCCCGGCGATACAATCTGCCTGAAGGATTCGATAGCTTGTTCAACCACAACAAGAAATAGTGATCAGTGATTGCTGTATATCTAGCACCATCCACGTAAGGTCAAAATTTATCCAAACAGAATACTAGTGCTAATAGTTCTCGTTCTGTAACTGTATAATTTCTTTCTGTACGAGATAACGATCAACTGGCGTAAGATATAACCTTTTCTTCTCCGTTTTGAATTTGTGTCAAGACCCCACCTATTCCTCTGTTTTGTGAATGGTAAATTGAAATTAGGAGAACTTAAAATTGAAGCTGATATAAGTGCATCTTTAGTACTTAAAAAAAAATTTCAACTTCTTGTATCCACTCAATAATCTGTCGCTTTTTCTTTTTTTTTGAAAAGTCATTAATAGGTGAACATAAGGTGGAAAAATTACTGATGAATAAGCGATGCCACTAGCACATACCTATAAAGTTTCTATATCTGTACTAGTACAAGGACGTGAAAAATTTACCATGCACGACATCTTATCAGAATCTGTTTTAATGCCTTTCCCGTCAACTATGAAACCTAGATATTTCAAGGATGTACGAAAAAATTTACACTTTTCGATATTAACTGTTAAACCTGCTTCACGAAGACGGTCCACTACTTCTTTTAAAAAAATTACATGTTCCTCGAATGTTGAGGAAATGATTACTGTATCGTCTAAATAAACAGAAATTTTTGGTTCAAACTCGGGACCAAAGATAGAATCAACAAGTCTTTGTTGCACTTGCGCACTGTTACGTAAACCAAATATACGTTAGATCCAAAATCTAATGATCCTGTTATGAAATTGTCCTTTAATTTCACTTTAATATATGGCCTATTATCGAAAATCTTTTCTTCAAATAACGGAAGGACTACATTTTTTGTGAATGGTTGATTATAAAAATCGTGAATTATTACTTTCCACGTTTTCCATTCATTTTCATCGAAATTCAGACTACTAACTGAATTATTGGCCCTAAACAAATTATTGAGTGGGCGATGGGCCTTAAGGTGCATACCTAGCCTTAGCAGAATTTTGATTTTCTTTTAGACCTGCAATTACTATAATTGTGTCCGCTATTATGACAATTCCAACGTTTCGGTGAAGAAGGATGCATCTTTTCACCGACAGAACAGACGTTAGAAGAAAGCTTATGTTCATATTTATGATTATTGTTACTGTATGATCATTGTTTTGCAGAAAACTTATCATGTTTAAGAGATTGTTGTTCGTTGACCTGACGTGAGTTACATGAATAACAACTTTGTAGATAATCCTCATCTTCTAACTTTTTACTTAGTCTATATAAATCCGCTACATCAGTGACGTCACTCATTGTCAAGGCTTTTCCGTATTCGGGAAGTAGATTTTCTGTTAAGTATTTCAATTTCGTTGTCTGTGATCTCGTTAAACGATTGAAAAGGTTATTCATTTTTGTGAAATAAATTGTGACTGATTCCTTTTCTAATTGGTTACGACGTTTAATAGTTTTCCAGAGCACATCATCATAGCATGGAGATTGAAAATCTCGTTTTGAAGTTACTACTAAAGAGTCTCAATCTTTGACCGTTGGGATAACTTGACGAAACCAATAAAGAGCGTCGCCTCTCATATAATTCAGTTTTGCTAGCATGTCGAGCTTTTCTAAGCTCTTCAACATTTTCTAAAAAGAAATGTTATTTATTTTTATTCCCACTGAATGTTTCACCCCACTTGTAAACAGGTACAGATTTAGCACTATTAGTAGGATTGACAGAAATAGAAGACGGAGGAAAAGCTTTACTTAATATTGGCAAATTTTGGTTTGGTAATTTTATAGGATCTATTGTTTTATCGTAAAAATCTGCATCTAGGGTAATGCACATAGCATATGATTCATTTTTAAAATCTATACATTCAATAGCGTCATTTGCCTCGTTATCTACAGGTAATCGATAGTTATATGACTTAATCGGGACTTTACTCTTTTAAAAATCGAATCTGAGCTAGATCCTTCAATTATTATTAGTTGTGAGATAGACTCGACAGTATTATTAATTTCTTGTTGTTCAGATGCAAAATCAAATTCTGGATCAAAGAAATGAAATGTTTCCCCTAATTTCTGTCTCTCTAACAGGCGACTTAATATTTTTTCTTACCATCTTGATTTCTGTTTGACTTTAGTCCTCTAATTCTGAGTTCATAATTGAGTTAATTTAACAATAAATGTGCAGGCCTCATTATGATATTGAATACAGAAATTATGTTAATTAATATAACGTACTTACCGAAAATTGAGTTTTCAACAAGTTCAATAATTTCTTACCTAGTGTCACAAGTCGGTATATAAGTACCTATTATTTTGAAACAAAAAATTTAATTAATTCATACAACAAAAAATTGTTTAAATGTTATTTTGAATTAGTCGGGGCAAACTAAATTTGAGCTCGGAAAAATAGAAACCAGAACTAGCCCAACGGGAAATGGTTGGGGGGGTTACTAACATGAAAAAAAAATAAATGCAGTTACTGACCTTGGGGACTAACTTAAGGGAGGGGGTAAAGTGAAAAAAATTCAAAGTCGATAGTTTGGATGCGTATTACGAGAAAATTTGACGTCGGAGATGAAAATGTTGCAAAGTTGTAGGTAATAAAAAGATCTTTCATTTTTGTTGAGTGTATTTTTCATCATAACCTCAAAATTATCAAGAAATTTAAAAATTTTCCAAAAAATAATAAAATTTTCGTTTTTATATTATAACTTTTATAAAAATCAATGAATTGTTATGAAAACTTGGTGAAAAGATACCTTTATATATTACAAACAACCAAAAAAATTTTCAGAAGAAAATAATGGAAAATTTTTGATTTTGAATTTTAAAAAAAAAAGTCCTTTTTTCAGACGAAAATTGTACGGTGGAAAATCATCGTAAATAGATTTTTCAAAGCTCATTTTGTTTGTTTTTTCGTCTACTTTTTGATAAATCAGAGACACAATATAGCTTCTATTTAAGAATATGCTAAAAAATGCAAAAAACGGAAAAAGTCAATTTTGAAAAAAAGAATTTTCAGTAATTGTTGATAATTTTGTTTAAATTTCGAAAAAATGTTAAAATTAATTTCACCAATCGATTTCGGTGGGGAGATTTGTATGTTTATTTGTGACGTTAAACTTAATCAAGTATAGCGAACTATACCGGGTGACTCATATATGAAATATAATTAGCAAACATATCATTATTCTTTATTGTGCGTTTCTTCATGGGGATGCTATAGATTCGTGTAAGAAATATAATTAGTGAACATATTATTCTTCTTTATTGATGCTTATCATTAATTGTATTATGGCTTTATTATTTGAATTATTTTGTACCTTTCTTAACACTTATTTTACAGAAGTAATTGATCAAAATAAGGTGTTCTTTTTGATGTATTAAATTTATTGTCATTTATTTATTAGCCTATCATTTATTCGTAGACATTGAACATCTTTATTTATCTACCAAATTTTTGCCTGTTCGGTTTGGTAAACACAATTTATCGAAGTTTTAGATCATTATATGCTTTCTTGGGGACACATTAAACAGTGCTGGCGCCCATCCTAATTACCCGAACCACCCATCTTCTCTGCAGCTAAAGGGATTAACTCGAGTATCACCCAATAATAGATAAGGAACTTTATTTAGGAGTTTTAATTTTTGGTTTCGTTTGTTATTTTTATTTGGATTTCTGAGGAGGGTCACAAATTTTGGCGCCCAACGTGGGGCAGTTATTAAAAAAAAATGGAAAAAAAAATAAAAAAATTTTTTTTTTTAAAAATATATAATAAATTATTTTTTTGATAATGGCGAGTTAAATGACTATTCATCGTCTCAACCAATCGCAACTAAATTATGAGTTGACGGTGAGAGGGTTACAATTGGGAACAGTGGATGCTATGCGGAAAACATTGTCTAGAGCTGTCAAGTTAGAGTCAGATTGTTGCTCAATTTCTTACCCAAATTATCCAAAGTTTCATGAGGATAAGCAGGCTATTGACGAAATTGTTGCAAAGGTTGAAAATAGAATTTCGGAAGCTGAAACAAATATACCAAGGAAGAGTAGGAGATTTGTTGTAAATGGAACACGACTTGTTCACGCCCTACGCAGCTTGGATCGTGTGCAGCCACATGAGGAGGACGAACGTCGATATAAGTCGGAGACATTCACGAAGATCTTAGGACTTATGAATCGGTTGGATGATAAATCAGGTAAAACTTCTTCTGAAGAAGGATTGAATGAGAGACTGGTTAATCCAGATGACACTACGTCAAGCAATGAAGAAGAATATGTGGTTATGCCTACTTCTACACCGCATAGGATATCATGCTTTTCGCCACAAACGTTAACAGCTGCGAGTAATCCTTCAACCTCACCAGTGCTGCCCTGACAGTAGGTACATCCACAGAGGGAAGGATAACCATTCCGTCACCTAGTAATCAGATAGCCACAACCAATAGAATAAGTAATGTGAAAACTATACCTGTTTCACGATGGAAGTTAAAATTCACAGGATTCAAAGGTGAAAAGAGAGGCCTGTCATTGTATGATTTCTTAGATAGATTAGAAAACTTGTGCGAAGCTAGAGGAGTATCAAAAGATGAGGTAGTTAAGTACGGAATTGATTTGTTTCCTGAAAACTCGCCAGCTGCGAAATGATATAGATATGCTGAATATAGTATAACTGACTGGTCATCGTTTGTCAGGGAGATAACGGAAGAGTTTGAACCTTTTGATTACGACGAAAAAATATTAGATAAAATTAAAAGGCGAACACAAGCCCTAGATGAACCGACAAGAAAATATCTAGCCACCATCAAGAGTTATTTTGACCGCCTCAAAGCTTCACCTTCGGAGGAAATGCAAGTAAGAATTCTGATGAGGAATATTTTGCCTTTTTATCAAACTCAGCTTGCGTTGGTGGAAGTTAAATCCATTGCAGAGCTGAGAAAATGGTGCAAACAGCTTGAATATAGAAGATAATTAGTTGAGTCGTATCAGCCACCTGTCCGAAAGAGTCAACAAAACACTATTGAACCTGGCCTAGATTATGTGGGTCTAATTGATTCTGAATCTAATATAGAGGCAGTAGAAGTACAGTAAACCACATACACGAAATATAGTATGTTATAACTGCAATAAACTTGGACATAAAGCAGTTGGCTGTATAGAACCACCTAGAAGATATTTCTATGGATGTGAAACACCAGGCTATACTATAAAAACTTGTAAGGAGTGTAACAAGTCGGGAAACGGTTCAAGTCGTAGAAGTTAGGGGATGCACCAACGACTTATTCAGACCCAGTTCCCCATAAAAACGTATCAGCTGTTCTTGAGTATGCACTTGAACATGCATCAGGTGATACACGACCATACTTGAGAGTTTCCATTTTTGGAACTAAATTTTTAGGTCTGCTCGACTCAGGAGCATCTAGAACTATTCTGGGTAGCAAGGGATGGGATATCCTGGAAAAATTAGGCGTAAAACTGGACTCGTCAAACTCTTTAAAATGTGTGATGGCCAATGGTAACGTATGCATTAGTATTGGTAGTTGCCAAGTTCCTGTTGTTGTCGAGGAAAAATGCATTCTGTTGGATATACTGATAATTCCTGAATTCCCGAAACCGCTATTACTAGGCGTTGACTTTTGGATGAGTCTAGCAATAGTGCCGGACCTCAGGAATTATGCATGGCATTTTTCAAGTGATGTTTGCTCTGATTCCGTTGTCACAAATGATGCAGTAACGTACGCACAACGTACTCAATTGGACGAATTGATTGAAGAACAATTCCACTCGATGGGTGATCAGTTAGGTTGCACTAAATTGATTCAGCATGGAATAATTGAAGTCGAAGGACAACCAATTAAGCAACGCTATTATCCAGTGTCACCAGTAATACAAAAAAATATCGATAAAGAGTTGAACGATATGATTGAAAAGGGGATTGTAGTGAGAAGTAAGAGTTCGTGGGCATCATCAATTATTTTAATTAAAAAGAAAAACGGCACATTTAGGTTCTCTGTGGAATACCGGAAAGTGAATGCCTATACAAAAAGGGATAGCTACCCTCTTCCATATATCACGAATACCTTGGACAAACTGAAAGATGCTCGTTTCATATCTTCTATAGATGTTAATTCAGCATTTTGGCAGGTTTCTGTTAGTAAAGAGTCAAGGCAATATACCGCTTTTACAGTACCAAATAGAGGACTTTTTGAGTTTACGAGAATGCCATTTGGACTTTGTGACAGTTCTGCCACGTGGAAACGTTCGATGGATACTGTGCTAGGTAGTGACTTAGAACCTTCTGTATTCTGTTACCTGGACAATGTCATTGTAGTAATGCAAGATTTTAACAAGCATTTGGAAATCCTGAAAGAGGTTTTCAGTAGATTGAAACAAGCAAAATTAACAGTATCGAAAGAAAAGTGTAATTTCTGCAGAGAGCAAATGAAGTACCTTGAATACGTGGTAGATAAGAATGGTTTGCATGTGGATCCCGAAAAAGTGGAGGCTATGATAAAAGTGCCTTCTCCGTGAAATGTTGAGGAAGTGAGGAGCATACTAGGTACCTTCTCTTGGTATAGAAGATTTATCCCAAATTTTTCAGAATTAATTTCACCCTTAACGTCTCTATTGGAAGAGAAATGTCAAGTTTCTGGACTAGAACTTGCGAAGATGTATTCAATCAACTGAAAGAAAAATTGGTTTCCGCACCAGTACTTGCTTGTCCAAACTATGAGCTACCATTTCAAGTACAAACAGATGCATCAGCATACGGCTAGGAGCTGTTCTTACTTAGCCTAATCCTGAGGGAGGAAAAAACGTCATCAGCTATTTAAGTAGATCTCTCACACGTCAAGAGCAGAACATGTCCACTACAGAAAGGGAATGCTTGGCTGTAATTTGGGCTCTTGAAAAACTACGACCCTACATAGAAGGTATGAGATCTGAGGTAATAACAGATCATTGGAAACTGGTTTGGTTACAAAACCTTAAGGATGTTTCTCGAAGATTGGCGAGATGAGCAGTTAGGATGCAGCAATTTGATTTCGTGATCAAACGTCGTAAAGGAAAGGATCATGTGGTACCCGATGCATTATCCAGATCCGTTCCGAAGATAGACTTAATTGACGCTGAAGCTATGGAGGAAACTGAGGACCGATGGTACAATAAGATGATTCAGGAAGTGTCAAATCATCCGGATCTATTTCCCCGATGGAGAATATCGAATGGAAAGCTGTATAAATCAGTGAGAACGTCAAACAACGATATAGATCCTATGTCTGAATTATGGAAGTTAGTAATACCGGAAGAAATAAGATCAAAAGTGCTTTCAGATATGCATGTAGCTTCAACATCTGGACATTTGGGAGTATTCAAAACATACTCACGTATTGCCGAGAGATATTATTGACCAAAAGCAAGACAAGACAAGACGTTGCAAGTTATATAAAAAGATGTAAGACTTGTATTGCCCATAAGACGGAAAATCAGAAACCAGTGGGATTGATGGTTCAACGCACTTCACCTACTAGACCTTGGGAAATGATATCTTCGGATATAATTGAACCCCTACCGCGGTATGAAAGAGGTCATTCATATATCCTTGTAGACTATGATTTCTTCAGTAAATTTTGTTTGTCTTTTCCACTAAGGAAGGCTACATCGACTTCAGTTTGTAAGATCCTAGAAGAACACGTTTTTCTTGTGTTTGGTGTTCCTAAGATAATCTTGAGTGACAATGGACCGCAATACAGAAACGAATATAAGAATCTTGTTGACAGATACCAAATTATTGGTAAGTTCAACGCTTACTCTCATGCTCAAGACGACCCTACGGAAAGAAATAATAGAACACTCAAATTTATGTTATCGGCATATGTCCAAGATAATTACAGACTCTGGGATGAGAAATTAGCTTACATTACTTGTGCGTATAATTCTTCCAGGCTTGATGTCATCAAATATTCTCCATATTTTGTTAACTTCAGTCGGAGAATGATGATTTCAGGAAAAGATTACTCTATTCCTTTGGATGGACACAAAGTGATGACAGATACGAATCTTTGACAACGAGATCCCTCTATATGAAAGATGTGTTCGAGGAGGTTAGGAAAAGAATACAAAGGGCATCTGAAAAGAATAAGAGATATTACGATTTACGTAAAAGGCCAACGGAGTTTATGGTCAACCAGCCAGTTTATAGAAGAAATTTTGTACTATCAGATGCGAGCAAATATTTTGCCAAGAAATTAGCTCCTAAGTTCGTGGGACCATATACTATAGCAAAAAGCGTATCACCTTGGACATGTCAATTAAGTGATCAGCAAAATTCGAATCGTGGCATTTGGCACGCTAAGGGTTTAAGGATGGATCCAAACTCAGATTAGGAATCGTTGTATTGAAACTTTCCAGTCGCCGATCGAATTTGTGAAATTTTAAGAAAATTTCTTCAGGTAGGGGAAGTATTCGTAACGTTGATTTTTGTTTAGACTCGGTTTCATTTGTTTGAATCATCACCCGTGATGAAACCAGTAAATTTGTTGTTGGTATTGTAGGTTGCAGTCGCGAATTATTTTTAATATGATATTAATATCTTGGCCTGTCGGAGAGTCTTATCAGCATATGATTTGTATCATCGAATTCCACAGGTAGATAGATCATCTGGAATGGCGCGTTAATTCGAAATCGACATAGTAAAAGTAAAAGTTTCCAAGATGGCGGATCATGTATGACAAATTAAAGATCACTGTATTCCCTTATTCAGAACCTGGTCAACAGAGGGCGTTTCAAGATGGCGGATCACGTATGATAGATCACTGTATTCTCCTCATTTTAAACCTGACCAACAGAGGGCGTTCCAAGATGGAAAATCACGTATGATAGATTAGATATCAATGTATTCTCATCATTCAGAATCTAGCCGACGGAGGGCGTTGCAATCGTATTCAAAATTTCAATGTTTGACGTATGACAGATCTATGCTCTAAAATATCTATGATTCAAGATGAAGTTTGACAGTTACGAATGACAGATATGATATTTGACTTATGACAGATCTATGCTCTAAGATATCTATGATTAAATATAACATTTGACAGTAACGTATGATAGATCTATGCTCTAAGATATCTATGATTCAGATCTACCAAGCAGAAAAAAATTGAAGAAATCCGATTGCTATTATAATAGTTCTGAACTTACATTTCATTTAAATTTTCAGGCTCAAGAGAACCAACAATATGATATCATAGAAGTAGGGATTTTATCAGAATGATAAGAGTATGGTTTATATATTTTTCAATATCGTTATATTGAAATTAAGCGACGTTATATTCAAAGACTGATGAATAAAGTTATCTTTAAAAATGTTGAATATTCAAAATTCACCCACCCGGTGAGTGAATATGTCGAATAAAGGACGAAATATGGATCGTAAACAGTAAAAAGACTAATGAATCCTAAATATATTCAAAGAAACGTTCAATAAAATCTGAGTTTTTTATCGAAAAAATTATAATGACAATCACTGATAACTTCAAAATCAGAACACACTTTTCCTCATACAGAGGAATCGAAATTCAACAAAATATACACGAAATAACTATTTTCAACATCCTCCCACCTTGAGTTGATTGAACTCGGTTCAACAACTCAATCAACTACATAGCTAATCTCTGTACAGGCTTGACTCTCCTTCCGTAGCGGGTGATGATAGGGTGTGCTTCTTTCTTTTCATCAACAATCTTTCCACTCTGCACATTCTCTTCGGTAATCCTCTCTTTAGATATTTGAGAGAAATCCAAATCATCACTGCAATTCTGCTCTAGGGTACACTCTCTGTAAAGGTCTCAGCATCGATCCTTTCGCTGTTTTTAATCTTACCAATCGCGTTTTGTTATCTCGACCAGGTATCTATTCTTCGACATAAGCTAGAGGCCAATCTAGTCTTTTCGAATTGTCAGTTCTAATGAGAACAATATCATCTACTTTGATTTTTCTCTGTTAATTTTTCTTAGACGATAGTTTGAACTGTCCCATATATTCATTTCTGAACCTCCTACGAAGATCATTTTTAAATTTGATCCTGTATCTAATATGCTTTTTCAAACTTCCGCTGTGTGCAGCGTCCAAATCAGGAACTCTTTATTCATGAAATTCTTTCGTGAACATGGCGGGAGTCAGTGGAACAAGGTATCCGCTATCTTCATGCATATATGTGAGAGGTCAAGAGTTCAATATTGACTGAAAATTACAGAGAATGGGGGATAACTCTTCATAGGTGAGGCTGGCTTTACCCAAAACTTTTCGAAGAAGATCTTTAATGATTTCAATCAATCTTTTTCACCAACCGCCCCACTGCGAAGCTGTTGGAGGACTGAATTTTCAGGCAATTTTTTCGGCTGTGCTATGAACGGTTATCATTTTCAAATCTAACTGTAAAAAAGTATTTACGGCACCAACAGAATTCGTGCCATTATCACTATAGACCGTTTACGGTCTCCCTCTTCTCGCCACAAATCTTCTGAATGATTGCAACAAGACATCTGTGATAAGTGACGATCAAAGCTCTAAATGAACAGCTCGATAAATGGCACAAGTGAATAGGCACATTCACACTTTTTCCCCATTTCTAATATACAAAGGACCAGCCAAATCCACACCGATGACTCGGAATATTTGAGCTTGACGTACTCTATGTTGCAGAATAGTTTGATGGCTTTGATAATTTGAAGATTCCAAAGCAGTTGGTGAAATACTTGAACGTTAAAATATATAATATCAGATCTATAATACGGAAACTTGTGGAAAATTGAGTTGAAAATTTCTATAGAATCAAAAATGTTATAAATATAAACTATCAGCTTTATTTTCATCAGTCATATCTGTGATATGTCGCACTTCAACGTTATCCATTGATTTTGTTCCACCAATCGAATTGGATTAGAACTTTCAGTACGGGCTTGCATTGATCAGATTCTATTCATATGATACAATACAGAATATAGACGATAATACTCAGTTTTGCTATTTTGACAAGGAGCAAGCAAGCCTAACTATACCTACTGGTACATATGAGATAACCAATATCGAAGATTATTTGGAAAACATTTGCTATCTGAAGAAGAAAGAAAGAAGAAGAAAAGGATACCGCCAAAGAAATATTATTCTTGAGGACAAATAATAATACTTTAAGAAGCGAGATATTTCACAGTCATATTCTATTGATTTTACGAAGAAAAAAGCCTAGGAACGCTATTGGGATTCTCCGAGAAGATTTTAGAAGCTGGAAAGGTTCATGAGTCAGATCTACCCGTGAAAATCGTTAAAGTTAGAACTATACATAAAGATAGTTATATCAGTGAGAAAGCATTTTACAACGATAGAACTTCACATACGATATACGAATTTTCGGTGAACGCAGACCCAGGTGACACGATAGGCGAAACGCCTAGGAATTTAATATATCTTCCTGTGTTGAAGAAAAAGATATATAATGTAACTTCGAATATTTCGAGATCAAGATTTTGAACAAGTCAATTTTAGAGGTGAAGAAATAATAGTTAGATTGGAACTTGAAAAATGTTCTTAATTTTCACCAACACCAAGTAAAAAGATACAAGAGTAAGAGTAAAGAAACTATTAGTCATTCAACCGCCATCCAGGTCACACCTGACGTTAGAAAATAAAATATTAATAAATTTACAATCTATAGGTCGTGTTATCAGGCCAGGCTTTCGATCGCTACCGACCATTCGTTAATGATGATTCAATCGTCAAAGTTGAAAGTCGAACATATTCACCTATTATTATATCCTTTGGAAATAACGACTCCATCGAGATTGCGGGTGCAGGAGATGTTTCATTGGTGAATAACGCGGGTGCTTTCCTTTTCGATTCCATATCTTACGAACTGTGTGGAAGCCAGATAGATACCGTTAGTTAATTTAGAGTCAGTTCGAACGGATTTACAACGAAAACAACAAAAAATTTTGTTATAATTTTTTTGTGTCAAAAATGATTATACCTTAGCAATGCATAATAATATTTTTTCAGAAAGGTGTTATGATATTGTCCCGAAAATGAGATGTCGGGAGTTCTTGGGGTCTTGAAATATCAGTTTTATAGTACCTTTGTCTGTAGTTTTTGATATTATTTTCTCTGCAGTTTACGATTTTAACTGGTTTTTACAGAATTGTTCACATGGGGATAGGTAGTAGGATTTCTTCATCGTTCCACTTTCTAGAAGAGTGTTTGTCTCAAGACTTTTGAAAATCTACCCTCAATACTTCTTGTCCATCATTGAATAATTATTTTGAAAATTTGCTATGAGTTTCAATTTTTGTTATTTGGAGATGAACGTATACTGATAATTGAAGTTATCAGCTATGGACATAAATAGTTTAACGCGTCTTTCGTAAAGGAGATTTTCAAACCTCAGATCCTGAATAATCAATACCATTTAATTCGCCCATATCACCCTACTACCATATGAATTTGTTCACAAATATTTAGATGAAGGTTTTCATGTCGCAGGTTTGTTTCTCGACCTGTCACGAACGTTTGACTGCTGCCTCGTACCTGAGTTTCTGATAAACAGGTTATACAATTTGGGTTTTAGGAGTGTTTTCTTATATTGGATTCAAAGTTTTATTTCTGATCGAACCATGGTTGTCAAAGTGCAGAACTGTAACAAAATTTCATTGTAAATTGAGAGTGCCTCAGGAATCTGTACTTGATCCTTTTTTTTTTGCTATGTGAACGACTTGCCATGTTGAATTGATAACGGCAGAATCATTATAGTCGTGGATGACACTTCTATTGCACTGGAAGCACGCACTCATGAAGAATTGTTGAGGCCATGATGATGATATAATTAGTAACTGGTATCGTTCAAACGCATTTATAATGAATATTGGGAAACCTGAATTAATTTTTAGTACCTTAAGAGATAGTAGTAGTGCCGACACAAATCCAGATATTTAAATAGTTTACTAGATCCAAAGATTAGATTATTCTTATATACACATCGATAGTAGATTTTACTGTGGGATGTCTTCGCAATTAAAAATATATGTAATATTCAGAAACGAATAATTCACCTTATGTTCAATATTCCCCCACTAACATCTTGTGAGTCAGTTTCAATTCAATATGCTATTCTGACTTCACCTTATTTAGATATTTATAAATGCTCATTGCAGGTATATAAACGGAAATGTATTTTTTTGCCAAACTCAAAGTAATCACAACTATGTAACAGTAAAGAATGAAGAAACAATAAAGTGCTCTTTATTCCTAGAGAGTATAGAACAACAAATTTTGAATACTCATCGTCCTGCCAAGGTATTAAAATTTTTAATCATTTCCCATCATGAAAGTCTGTTTAGGAAGGTAGTTAAATCGTTGATTTAGCCAAAAGCCTATTATAGGGTGTCAGAGTACTTGAGTGCCTCGGATGTAAATAGTACTAAGTATGTAAATTTTAATTCAATTTTTTATTTTGTTTATTATCA
The DNA here is from genome assembly GCA_030704885.1 of Cynegetis impunctata. Taxonomy (NCBI): domain Eukaryota; kingdom Metazoa; phylum Arthropoda; class Insecta; order Coleoptera; family Coccinellidae; genus Cynegetis; species Cynegetis impunctata. The sequence goes on along the minus strand of JARQZK010002171.1, from coordinate 1,600,168 downwards.
CTTCTCCTGAATAGTGTTACACAATTGTCCATATTAATCAATGAATCTATCTATTAATGTATGATTTCGTGCTACTAAACAGAAGAATGCCTTTCACATAAACCAGGAATTATATTTTCATTTATTTGTTAAATTTATGCTAACAAATAGTTGCTGAAATTCATCATA
>JARQZK010002171.1:1535000-1595000 GCA_030704885.1 Cynegetis impunctata | reverse complement strand
AGAATTTGTAATACCCTGTATATTAATTATTCTTTGAAAAATCAGTTCCTTATCTCTTCAGTCATACACTTCAATATAATAATACAGAACCTTTTGCATATTCTGTCTATACTTTGATGATATTAACCATGAAGAATAAACAATTTCATCAAAATTTCGCTTGAATCGTTATTTTATTCCATTTTGATTTTGATTTAATCGAATTTACGTTAATGAGCGCCCAAACGTTTTATTGTTGATGCACTAATCATCGTCCAATTTTCATAATAATAATCCAATTTTATAGAAACTTGCTTTTATTTCGGAAACCTGACTATTTAGGTATGGGAACATGATACATCATTTGAAAGGATCTTTAGTTGCCTTTCATTATATTTAATAATATACAGGGTGTTCCATTTGAAAAAATGCATTTTTCACCATTTTTGTACCTATCGGTGAAATCAGGAATTTTGAACGACCCTGTATAACGAAAAACGAATTTCCTTAGACACAACTGATAAACAGGATATTGTCAAACTACGTCCAAAATTTCAACTTTCTACGAACCTAATACCCTCAGTAATGAACATTTGATTGAAGCTATGTTTCGCACAAAAAATAAGGAAATCGATGAATATCTCGAAAACCAGTGGAGATAGGTATAGGGAAGTATTATACGAAAATAATTGGGAAGCAATAGCAAAGCGAAAAATGCAATGATATACAGGGTGTCCCATTTAAAATATCAAAGTTGTTGCTACTTTTCAATATTAGCGGCAACACCGCAGCCCTGAAAATATTTTAGATCGATAGAACGGAACTGATTACTCAAGAAACCAAAATTTCAGAATGATCGTATGTTCCGTTCTCCAGAAACGTCTAATAGGCCATCGAGTTTGGCTCACCTTGTATATATATATATATATATATATATATATATATATATATATATATATATATATATATATATATATATATATATATATATATATATATATATATATATATATATATATATATATATATATATATCTATATATCTATATATATATATATATATATATATATATATATAATATATATATATATATATATATATATATATATATTTCAAGTGGTAAGCAGATGACCGCAATTACCTACTAGGTACTTATATCAAATCACCTGTTTATACACGGCAAATAGGGACCAGAAAAAGGTAGGCAACGTAGCTGTAGCATATTGTGTATATTATGTGCTTGCCTTCGGAGATAATTTCGTTTGTCAAGCACATGTCGGTGAATTTTGATAAAAAAATACTTATTGTAATTAACTGGACTTTCCTCTCAAAACAACCATCTTTTTATTGAAAACATTTTTCCGTGAGATGGTTGTTTTTCGAGACTTTCAACTGATTCAACTTGAAAAACTTATCCGGTTTATATATACTTATATATATATATATATAAATATATAAATATATATATTTAATAATATATATATATATATATATATATATATTATATAAAAAATATATATATATATATATATATATATATATATATATATATATATATATATATATATATATATATATTGTATATATAATATATATATATATATATATATATATATATATATATATATTTTATATATATTATATATATATATATATATATATATATATATATATATATATATATATATATATAATAAAAATGTAATTTCAGTAAAATAGTATATTCAAATAGTCTATGCCATTTAGATATATTTCAGGTTTGGAACAATTGTAGTGGTAACATGCTCTTAGTTTTATATGCTTTTTTTATTTGTTTGTTCAACCTATTTCAATACATCTCTTTCAAGATAAAGTAAAGTGTTAACAATTATAAGCATAACATATTATAATGGAAGTATGCGTTCATAGATAACACGTTTAAATAGTAGAAATTTCTTGCTAACCTTTACCACTCGGAATATGTCATATTTCTTTGAATTTATATTTGTATGAATGTTCAAAAATTGTCATGTTGACTATCCCAAAATGATATGCTTCCTGAATTTGTTCAATCAAACATTTCATTATATCAAATAAGTCTACAATATTATCAATATTCGCTACTGTATAAAACATGCCACATTTAGTTTCACATGAACCTATGATAACATTGAAGTTAGGTATTGAAAATGATATTTTCATAAAACTATATGAAGATGGTAGTATGCGTTCAATATTATATGTATCTGAAATAGTGAGTAACATGTATTCTAGAAAATTATCCCTAAAAGATACCATAGAGGCATTCAATTTTTCCGAAAAAAATCGAAAAAACACGTAGCTAAGTAATATTTCAACAAGAAGCATGAATTCTGGTGGCAACAAAAATCCGAGACGAAGACGAGGATTTTTGCACCTGCACGAATGCTTTTTGTTAAAAAATGTTACTTTGCACTGTGTTTTTTCGAATTTTTTCACAGTAAAAATTAGATGCCCGCATGGTATTTGACAAGACTATTTCATGAGTAACAGCTGTCAAGTTTTGCCGCGAGTAAACTCAAAAAAACTGCTGACAGGTGCTGTCATACAGTTTTTTCATCTAGAAACCATTTTTCATTCATTATTGTGCGTTTGTGATTGGTGAAAGTTAAGACGAGGGAAATAGTCCTCTAAAACATCTGGCAATAATGCTATTCGATGAAATCGTATAATTATTTCAGTTTATATGAAATTGTTTTTTAATGACAAATTTATCTTGAAAGAATTGATAAATTATGTCACATAGTGGTGACAAATAAAATCATGCAATGAGATTTGTTTGTATTCATATCCAAGAGCATTGGTATAATATGGGATAGGTGATATTAAGAGGGTTAAGTTGAATCAATTCTAAAATATGAAACTGAAATCTTCATAATTGACGATGTAGAAAGAACAAGCAGCGAAATGATTAGGGGTTGTGGCTAGTATTGAGTCAATTACATAGACGTTTAGGTCAACCATTTGGCATTTTTATACTTTGAGCAACGAAGTGGCAGGGAGTTGCATTACCGAAAATGTTTTCAAACAGGTAACAATTATGTGGATTTTGATTATGTAAGGTTACCGTTCGGAGGTATAAACTTCTTTTCCAACCGTCTTCATCTTTATGTGGATATTTATTTATTCTTCGTGGATTTTGAGAATATACTCATTTCCTCAGCATCTGCAGATTGAGTTTTCAATCATAATTTTTATCGTGCCCCCTGCTTACAATTGAATGTACACAATAATAATGTATTGTGAGTTTTTTTGTTTTAAACCTACACTACCACCTTAATTTCAAACTCAACAAATGACCAAGAATACGAAAATTTATTGACCTATGACAACATCGATCCTCATCATTGACAAAAAAGAATCTGGTGCCTTTTTATTGCTCATCACTCTTCAATTTTTGGGCAGGAGTAGATGATGAGTTTTCGGCACTACAAACAAGAGCATTTCAAATTGTATTACCATTTTCAACTTCCTACTTTTGCAAAACTGTATTTTCTGAGGATGCTTGTTTCAAGACAAAATATAGATATCAGCTGAATATAGAAAAAGAACTGAGAGTGTCTATTTCTAAAATTTCTTCTGCGAGACAGGCCTTAAAGAAAGTCAGTGATAATTATTAAATTTGTTTCAACTGAGCAACTTTTAATTAAGAAGGTCTTGAGTTACTATACTGCCTAAATTTAATAAGTTAGTTATTAAATATTATATCGAAATACATTTAGTTTTGTATGTGTGTGTGTGCTTTCCTTGAAGTTAAATGATACATTTTAACCCTTTAACTGTTATGCGCGTCATATCGGCGGACATGGCCTCTGCACTGAATGCCATATTGACGCACACGTATAAGAAGTTTTATCCGCTTTATGTGTCTGAAGCGCGCACAGTTCTCGTATGTTCGTATGGGGTTATAAGTAGTCCTGGTGTAGAAGAACTTTCACCAGAAATAGCCTACAGTAATGAAGTATATTTTTTGCTTGGTTTAATTTTTCATTTAGCAATATATTTTATATACAAAACTTGAAGTTATTAGGTATACGTGTGTAAATTTAATCAAGTTTTCACCCATATATATATATATATCATACAAAAACAAATATTTATGATATTTTATGTAATTTATGAAAACATTCTTCGCACATATGCGGTTTCTCGGGATATCCTACACATACCGTACTGTCATGGCCATCTTCATAGCATAATTTCTTACTTGCGCTTCAGAAAATCTAGTGCAGCAACTCTTGCAACAACTTCTAATCACTCTAGAGTTTTTCTCTTAAACCTCTAGCTTGTGAATGGTCAATGGCTGATGTCTTGCAATATATTCTAGATCAACCGGTTGACCATAATGAAGCAGATGAGAGCATAATTACTCCCTGAACTTTATTAAAGGAATATTTTTTCCATTTATTTTATTATAAAAGAAGAGGAAATTCATGACAGAAGTTCTCAGTAAGACCTCCACTGCTACCTTTCGGTACCATTTCAAGGCTTTCATAACAGCCGAAGAATAGAATGCTCTTTGATCAGACACATCTATCAACGTCTTGCCTATGTTGTAATGAATAAAAGCGATATGTTCTTGGCGCTGTACTATATCAGCCGAACGGTGAGAAAGCGGTGCAAGGTGACGCACATTTGTGTGAGTCCAAATGAAGCAGATTGTTCAAACCGATTTCTAGTTCCTCTTGCGCCGTGTGAGACATTTTGTCACACAAAAAAAATTTTTACGGTGTCATGAGAAAAATTAGTAAAATATTACTTTTATATTATTTTCTACCACAAGACATCAATTTTTTGGCGCAGAGGCAGTTATGAACCTTTGTGGTTGCGTTTTCTCCTTTAAACGTCGCCATTTCAATGTAGAGGTTTCAAGTATTTTCGAACCTGCGATGAAATTCGTGGAAATTCTAGCCCGAGTTGATTCTCATCTCACCTTTTCTTCTTCCAGTGCCGTACCCAGTTTCGGGCGTAGGTGACCTCTCTATTACTACTCGTGTTGTGTGTGATACAGTGATACACGAATAGGAGGGACCTGCAGTTTTAAGACGGTTCAGAACGTCTTTATAGAGAGGCTTCACAAGGCAGTTGGTTCGGCCGGGATTTGATCCACCTACCTTCTGTTCAGTAGCCCAACGCAGTGACCACTGAATTACGGAGCTCATATCACCTAGCTGGCGACTATTTTCTATTTTTATAGCATCTCGAACTGGTTGGCAGCCTGTGGTGGCCATTTTGTTTTGGAGGCGACTATGAAATCTCTTTTTAGCAGGTTTTCACTTTGAAACCCTGCTTATTGAAATGGGTGCGATTAGCAAAATTGGATCAAGATAGTTTTTCGTTTATATGTATGTGCTTATGTATTTTAGCGTTGTTTACACGATAAAGGGCGCAATTTTAAAGCAATAGGGTTGAAAGTTTGTAAATAGGTAGTTTCGTATGATATCTTGGATGGGATTGATTTTGGTTTGAATTGGTTGAGGGGTTGACCTCCCTGGGGGTAAAATAAATCTTGTTTACACGATAAAGCTCGCAATTTTGAAGCAATAGGGTTGAAAATTTGTAAATAGATAGTTTCGCAACATATCTTGTATAAGATTGTTTTTGATTAGAATTGGTTGAGGGGTTGACCCACTGGGGAGGAAATAAATCTTGTTTACACGACAGAAGGCGCAATTTTGTATCAATAGGGTTGAAAATTTGTATCTAGGTAGTCTTGAATGATATCTTAGATGGGATTTGTTTTGGTTCGAATTGGTTCAGGGGGTTGACCCCCTAGGGGATGAAATAAATTTTGTTTACATGATAGAGGTCGCAATTCTGGAGTAATAGGGTTACAAGTTTGTGGGTAGATATTTTCAGAAGATATCTTGGATGGAATTGGTTTTGGTTAGAATTGGTTGGGGGGTTGACCCCATGGGGAAAGAAATGAATCTTGTTTACATGATAAAGGGCATAATTTTGGAGCAATAGGATTGAAAGTTTGAGAGTAGGTAGTTTCGTATGATATATTGAAGGGAATAGATTTTAATGCGAATTGGTTGGGCGGTTGAACCCCAGGGAATTAAATCTTGGATGGTATTTATTTCTATATGAATTGGTTGTAGGGTTGACCCCCGGAGGAGGAAATAAATCTTGCTTACACGATAAAGAGCTCAATTTTATAGAAATAGGGTTGAAAGTAAGTAGTTGCGTATGATACCTTGGATGTTATTGTTTTTGATACTAATTGGTTGGGAGGTTGAACCTCGGGGAGGAGATAAATATTGTTCACACATTGAAAAACGCATTTTTTTTTGAATTTGGAAAAAAAAAATCATAATTTGATGAATATATTTTTTTAACTGGATACGTTATGAAAACCTGCTGTTCTAATGCAGATAGAGTTTTTTATTATTCAGTCACTTATGACAAATCACAATGACAAGTTACACTTTTGAGCAGCACGTCCAAATGATAAAACTTTATTAACAAAATAATCGTTCGTTAGCGCAAACCTTTTAACGGCAGACGCAGTGGCCCTTCACAGTCGACTCTCCAACTGGCTAAATTCGAGACTACTGGTTCGGTAAATAATCAACCAACACCCGTACGTCGAGAAACGGCAGATCGGCATAGAGCATCGCCGCTGTCCGTGAAAGTGTGCAGGAGAACCCAAGGCAGTCAATTCCTTGATTGTCACAAGAACTCGGCTTTGAAAAAACTTCAATTTGCGACCGTGAAAAGCCGCGGTGCACCTCGTCTGGAGGTTGGCGTGGTCCCACAAACGGCAGTTCTGTTTGTTCACATACATATCATATATATATATATATATATATATATATATATATATATATATATATATATATATATATATATATATATATATATATATATTTTTTTTTTTTTAAATTTTTTTTGGTTTTCGGATTTTTCCTTGATTTCTTAGACTTTTTACATATATTTTCCTTTTGATTTGTTTTCTTGGGTAATTAAGTCAATTTACAACTGATGGTATATCTATATTTACTTCCACAGAAATATGTTTAACGTTTCAGCAATCACTGTTGCCTTCATCAGAAAATTTTTTTGTTGTCATCCATAGCTTTCTTTCGTACACAAAAACGAAAAACATTGTTGAAAGACGGTGGAACAGCATACGTTTTGTAACGTATGCTGTTCCACCTGCCTCCTTGGATGATGTAGAAAACATTATGAGAGAGATATGGACAAATATGGATCAAGCAAAACTACGTCTGGTTCGAAATATGGGTCGTCGATGTCAATCAGTTATGAGGAATAGGGGAGAAAACACCCGATGTTGAGTTTTTATTTTAATGTTTAAGATTTTATTTCAAATTTTTTTTAAATAAATTTAAGTTGTTACGTTTTACATTAAATTCCGTATATCATTTAATAAGCAAGATAAAAAAGTGAATAAAAGAAAAAATGCTTGTAAAAGATGGAGCTATATTTTGACTTAGAGAGACACCAGAAACTTTTGATGGGAATTCTCACAGAATATGACAAAAGCTGTGCATTTTACTAGTTTTTCTTCAAACACCCAGTACATACCTAAAACTCGAATTTAAATTTTTTCTCTTTGCATAACGTCATTTCTGAAGATTTAAGCTACATTGAAAAAAAATTTTATCAAAATCGATTCAGCAGTTCGCGAGAAAATTAACTTTGAAATTTACCCAAATTTTAGTGGTGCGTTAAATATATATATATATATATATATATATATATATATATATATATATATATATATATATATATATATATATATATATATATATATATATATATATATATATATATATATATATATATATATATATATATATATATATATATATATATATATATATATATATATATATATATATAAATATAAATATATAAAAATATATATATATATATATATATATATATATATATATATATATATATATATATATATATATATATATATATATATATATATACATATGAATTTTCCAACCGCTGCCATTTTCACTTACTGTGGTTTTTCAAAATTGGCTCATCTCTATAGCAGATTGATTCCATGTGAAAATACGTTCCTTTGATAATTTCAACTATTATCCTCAACCTCGCTGCACTTCGAGATGACTCTTTTGTTCTTATATACATATGTATATATATATATATATATATATATTTATATATATATATATATATATATATATATATATATATATATATATATATATATATATATATATATATATATATATATATATATATATTTATATATATTTATATTATTTATATATATATATATATATATATATATGTATATATATATATATATTATATATAATATATATATATATATATATATATATATTATAATATATATATATAGTATATATATATATATATATATATATATATATATATATATATATATATATATATATATATATATATATATATATATGAATATAAAAATATTTTCACCACAGCAGGCTACGTTTCCTACATAAACTGTCCTATACGCCTCGAAAGCGCGAGTTGTTTGGATCATTTTCTGATTAAATCAAAGAAAGAAATGAATAATCAGTTTTTCAGCGCTATAATTGAAACAAGTATTACTGATCACTATCCGATAGCGCTTATAATGGATAAAAAAGAGACAAAACATTCGGGGCACAGAAAGGCCAAAATCATTTAAAAAAAATATATTAATTATCACACATTGAGAGATCACCTGAATCACGAAACCTGGGAAAATGTTTATGGGCAGAGTGATATTGATAATGCTGTTAAGATATTCATAGAAAGTTCACAAAATCATATAGAGAAAAGTAGTTACACAGTAAAGAAAACGGACAAATATATACCAAGAAAAAAATGGATTACTCTGGTGCTCTTGAGAGTTATACTCTGAAAACCCGGCAAATATTGAATTGAAGAAATTTTATAATAAAAGTAAGAACGATCTGAGCAAGGTTATTAATGCTCAGAAAAAAAATATTTTGAATCATTCATACTAAAAAACAAATATAGAAACAAGGCAGTTTGGGATTTCGTTAATGAAATGTGTGGAAAATCCATATCCATTTGTGAGATAAAAGAAATTTTCACTGAAGATAATATATGTTTGCAGAATGATGAAAATATCTTCAAGGCTTTCAGTCAATACTACAGACAGTAGGAGAAAAATTAGCGAAGAAAATTGATTCTCCGCCAAATTTCAAAGAGAATGAAAAATATATAAGAAACTCAATTTTTCTTTCTCCAACAGATTCTATTGAAGTTCAAAATGTTGTACTCAAATCTGGGAAATCTTGTGGAGTTGATGGTTTACGAGCAGAGACCCTGAAGGAAATATGTGTGGAAGTATCACAATCACTCACATTCCTTATAAACAAATGTTTTGAAAATGGATATTTACCACGCATATTCAAATTAGGAATGATAAAGCCACTTCACAAGGGAGGAGATAAATCAAAGATGTCAAATTATCGTCCTATAACTATCATTTCAGATATAGCGAAGATCATGGAAAAAATAATTGCTTCTCGTGTAAATTCTTTTCTGGCAAAATTCAATATTATTTCGAACCTTCAATTTGGATTCAGACCAGGAAAATCTACGGAAGATGCAATCAAACTATTGATATCTAAGATTTACAAATATATGGACTCTGGGACACCGTCTTTGTGTGTGTTCCTCGACTTATCAAAGGCCTTCGATACAGTTTGTCATAGTAGGCTATTGCAGAAATTGTATAATTGTGGATTTTGGGAAAAGTGCTACGATTTACTGAAAAACTATTTGTGCGATCGAGAGCAAGTAGTAAATATAAATGGGAAATTGAGTAAGCCCATAACAGTTAAATATGGGGTTCCACAGGGTTCTATCATGGGGCCTATTCTTTTTGTTATTTACGTGAACTCTCTTCTCACATCCGATACTAAGAGTGAAATAATGTGTTATGCAGATGACACAGCAATTCTGTATAGTGCTTCAAACTGGAATGAACTGAAAATTAAAGCTGAAACAGATTTAGGAGAACTGAATAAGTGGTTTCAGTACAATAAGCTGACTTTGAACCCAGAGAAAACAAAATATGTCCATTCACTTCTTATGTCAACAAATTGCCTCGCTTAGATCCTCTAGTTACAACTGCAGGACAGAACATTGCGGTGGGTTCATCGTCTGTCAAATATCTGGGTATCATGATTGATTGTCATCTGAAATGGGATATTCAGATTCAATATATTGTAAATAAAATAAGATATTTCTTGGCACGATTCAAGTACCTACAAAATAGTTTGGATACGCCCGAATTGAAGATGATCTATTGTTCATTGATACAGTCACGTTGTCGTACGGAATCCTGGGATGGGGTGGTGCATATCAAGCGCATATGAAAAGATTACAAGTGATGCAGAAAAGGTTCATAAAAATTGTTCTGAAAAAAAAGATAACTTATCCAACTGACCGCTTATTTGAGGAATCTGGATTGATGGAAATGAATAAACTATATGCTTATAGGATGATGCTCAACTTATTTAAAGATAGGTCTGTAATGAGAACAGTGGCCCATCAACATGATACCAGGTCAGGAGGAGGAAAATTAATAGAACCCAGAGAAAAGACAATTGGCCAAAGAAATATGGTTTACCTGGCCCCTAGAATCTATAATTCTCTTCCCGCTTCTATTAAAGAGTCAAAACCTTATGCCTCTTTCAAAAAAAAACTAAAGTCATACATTCAGAGTGAAAACTCTAGAAAGTTTCATGACATTATAAATCCTTCAGCATGCAATTTTGCATGCTCATAGAAAAATAAAACATATATGAACTCATTAAATTATGACATCGAAAGGAATTTTCATGATGTTAGAACCTACCGAATATCGTCATTTCTACCCAATATGTGAAATAATAATCCCGATTGTGACATTTTACTCTATTTTGACATACACGGCCTGATTTGAATTTTTTTTGTGATAAACTATGACTTAAGTTATTTTCGGTTTTTTATGTATTTCTTTGAAGCAAAGGTCGCGTTGTGATATCTATATTCGTTGTAACACAGGTGGCTCTACTTTGAGTAGATCTACCTCTTTCAATTTATGTTTGTTTGGAAATCTATTTTGAATTGATTAATTTGTAATTTGTAAACCATTAACAAATAAACATTATTATTATTATTAGTATTATATATATATATATATATATATATATATATATATATATATATATATATATATATATATATATATATATATATATACATATATTTATAAGACAATATCTTCATATAGGAATTTCCAAATATGATAAAAGTGAGACGTTGCTCTGAAAAAACAAAGAAACGACATTCAAAGTTTATTATTAAATGTTTCAATTCCATCTTCTATTTTTGTATGTTATTATAATCCACAATATAACGTGTTCAGTCATAAACGTTTAGATAAATGTCTCAAACAAACCGTGGTCAGAGAACAGACGACACATCTTCTGTGCCATGGTGTGGTTTGTTATTTACACCATGAAACATCATTGACAGAGGACCTCTCTACAAAACGAATGAAGAAATATGGTTTCTTTACACATATATATATATATATATATATATATATATATATATATATATATATATATATATATATATATATATATATATATATATATATATATATATATATATATATATATATATATATATATATATATATATATATATATATATATATATATATATATATATATATATATTTATATATAGGTATATATATATTGTTGATGGCATCCGTCGTTACTACGTGATAATTTAACATGATGAACAAAACTGAATTTGAATTTACTACGTTTATTGTCACAAAATATTTTGAAAAATATAACACTGCGATTGCAATTTCGGTGGTCACTAGACCATCAACGGGCAGATTGAGTTAAGAACTTGAGTTCTTAACTCAATCTGCCCGATGATGGTCTAGTGACCGAAATTGCAATCACAGTGTTATATATTTTAAAATATTTTGTGATAATATATATATATATATATATATATATATATATATATATATATATATATATATATATATATATATATATATATACATATATATATATATATATATATATATATATATATATATATATATATATATATATATATATATATATATATATATATATATGAAAATAATCGAGAGTTGTTAGTTTTTTATGAGAAAACATCGAGAAAACAAAAGTATGAGAGTTTAAGCATTTTATGTTGAATTTCAGTAGGTATTCAATTTCAGGTAGTAGAAATATACCTCATGCGATGGTTTCACATACACATGCAAACAAATTTTACGAACTTTCAGGGTTAAACCGTTATCCTGGAGAAAAATATTATTTATTACTTCTTTTACATAGATGATTCTATTTCTGGTTTCAATGTTTAAAGTTTACCTCACTGAAATATTATAATGAAATCAGAGCGTTTGTGTTCGTTGAAACTAGGCAGTCAATACAGTTTATTTTTGTATGCAATAAATCAACTTTACCGTCAGTCATGGCGATTTTGCAATGGTGTGAACGAGTGCTGTTCAAGCAAGTTTGTCTATTTTAAGGTAAAATCTACTCTCAGTTATTTATCCTCAATATACATTTCGATGTTTGAACAAAACTTTTTTTTGATTGTTGTTATCATGAGGAGTAAGTATCAGACATTTATATTATATAAGGAAGAAAGAATCATAGCATAAATTCATATTCTACTCAGTAGTTGTGTACATATATCTACTCAAAAGAAGAAAACGTTTGAAAACGAATATTCTCAAGAGTTAGTTTGATAAATTTATAATACAGTTGATTATAAATATCACAGATCCTAACATCAGTAATTAATGTGAAACATGCGATTAAATTTCTCTGGATTCATAAAACATGGTTATTCAATGATCAATTCCTCAAATTACTTCTATTGACTCTGAATATCAACTGTAAATTTTACTTTTCCAATAGGGACAATTGTGAAGATTTATTATATTACCAGCCTTCCATACAAAACAAGTGTTCATGGGACTTTACAACATAATTCGAATTAAATTGAAATGAAAATGCTTTCCAGCAATTTCCACAAAATGAATTAAAATATATAACCGGTTTTGACTACAACATCATTGTAGAGTTAATGTAGATATATCAGTTGAAAACTACTTGTATCTAGCCACATTTTTATATAGGAAATCCAAAGTTTATAGAATTGAATATTGGAAATACGTTGGAGAAACCGGGCGAAGTTTTTATTCACGTTTTAAAGAACATATCTCAATATATGCTCATAGGCTCTAATCTGCGATATTCGTACACATTAAAACTACAAATCATAATATCACAATAGAATATCTGAAAATTCCACATACTTGCAATAAAGAAATCACAATGAATTTGTTGAAAAGTTTGGAAATTAACTAGCTTAGAAAAAACTCGGAATTCCACTCTGTAAATAACCAAATAGACCTGATTTCCTTTCCCCTTCTGAATCTTTAAGGGCTAGATAACGAGTTTCTACTCGATATGTCTACATTTACTTGACAATGATTTTATAGTCGAAACCGGTTGTATATTTCAATACATTATGTGGAAATTTACGAAAAGCGTTTTTATTTCAGTTAATTTGAAATGAATTTGCATGAAATAAATAGGTCATTTTTTTCATTATGGCACCTTTAGTATTAAATCAATTTATGTGTTATGTGATATATGAAAGTCTCAATCTATTTTCCGCTTTCAAAATTTAGAACCATTCAATATTGGAGGCAGTTACTTAATATATGAAATAAAACATGATTCTAAGATATTGAAATAAAATTCACTAAGTATATTGTAACGTTTCATCTGATTGAAGTCTATGTTCGAAGAAGTGGCAGAGGCGAGAACTGTACCACAGTTTGAATAAATATCTTAAAATCAAGTGGAATTTTCTTGCATTTTCTGTATAACAGGATAATAGATAAGAACGGTAGACTTAATATTTCCGCTATATTAATTTTCTAACGTTAGGGAATATTCTGACAGCTTATGATTTTATAGCTTAAAGCTTACAAAATCATATTGTGTATCTCTTGAAATAGTCAAATTCTATTGAAAAATTAAGGAAAATGATTGTCAATCGAAACATCATCAAATTTTTTTATATTCATCATCATGATAGTAGTCTAAAATTTCACGTCCATTATGGTATTGTTAATACAGCGAAATTTAATTTGAAGTGAGTGACAATTTGTTGTCTATTTGAATCTAATTTGTTGCAGTAAATCTAATTTATTTGCTCCAGCGATTAAAAAAAAACAAACAACACCAGTTTATAATTAAGTTGGCATTGTCACATAAATTATCGGAATGGGGAGTGGAAACAAATGATTTTGAATTTGTTGCTAAATAGCTGTGATGATAATAAACCAAAAAATACTTTGAAGTTGAAACATTGCATGTTAAAGAAGGAAGATACAGAAACTAGAAATAGTATCACGCAATCACTACACGCTGGATAGTTTAACGAAATATCAATTGAAGAGCTTTCGTTACTAAATGAAAGTTCTTCCAATTCTAGATGTATGAACTCCCACAAAATTTCAATCGTATTGACTCAATATGAAAATTATTGAAATTAATTATACTCATATTATTACCTATAGTTTATGACATTTAAATACCTATTTGTAATGCATAATGTCAACAGAGCTTCATGTAATTCTATGTAGGCATAGTGTATTATTTATATATATAAAAATGAATTGACGTTTGTTAGTCTCACAATAACTAGAGAACGGCTGTACCGATTTGCCTAATTTAATCATTGAAATATTTGTCCAAAGCAGGTTTATAAGGTGAAAAAATCAGTGAATAAATTGCAATGAAAGTAGTAAAAAAGCACACAAACTGTCCGATTCTTTCAAAGAGGATGCATTGATTTAATTTTTTATCAAAACAGATATTTTATCATATTTCTTTCATAACCTTTATCGTTGTTATCAAGACTAAGCTTTTTCACACGAGAATAATTTCTGAAGGTACTATAAATATTTGACCACAGACAAATGTGACAAATACAGGCTGACCCACAGCTTCTTAATCGGTTCATAATTGTTTTGCTATTGAAGTTATCGATATTGAATTTTTATGGCAGATATGATCCGACAAAATCTACTTTCCGAAATTATTTTAAACAAAATTCCGCTTCCGGTGGAACCACCACCGGAAGTGACATCAACATTGTTATTTCAAATTGAACACGCTGTATTTTTTTTTAAATTTTTATTTCTTATATAATTAATTAATTACTAACGAAACTGCTTTGGCATTCCCAATACCTAAACTGAACAGTTTTCGAGTTCTTAATTTTTTTTATATGGAAACAATGGTTAATAATAACAATTTACACATTTATTAAATGAAATAACTCATGACGCACGTTTCAATGAAACTTCACCTTCTTCAGATGCTAAAGGCAAAGTAACTATGTTTTTCCGTTATAACGAAAACAAGAAATAGAAAGATGTCAAATTATGTAAAAAGGGTAAATAGGAGGATGGTTACAAATAATTATTAGAATAGGAAAAACCAATTCTTAACTGCCAGTCAGGTAGTTCGGTAATTTCGAAAAGATCTTTTCAAAAGGCGAAGCTCCACCGAAACGTGCATCAAGCGTTATTTCATTTAATAAATGTGTAAATTGTTACTATTAACCATTGTTTCGAGAAATTTTGACAGTTGCGCCTTCTACAAAAATAGCCTATAAATTTTTTGTTATTAAGTCTATTGGCTGCGGTTTGGATTTTTGATCCCATGGATACGTCAAAATTACTAAAAGTATAACAAAATTGTGAAATATCTTTATTACTATTAACTTAAGATATCATAAATGAATATACCAATCGAAAGGTAATTTGATATCAAATTCAATTATGCTAGAACATACAGAGCATTCCATTGAAAATAAAAAAGTTATTAACATTAACAATTTGCCAAATTGAACGTAGTTTTAATTAAGTAATTAGTATTAAGGATTCAAAAATCCAAACCGCATACCAATATACCTAATAACAAAGAAGTAACGATAATCTTGGGTGGCTTTGGCCCATTTTAGCTCTTTTCGAGAAAAAGTTATAATACGTTGTATAGAAAAAAACAGAATATATCATGAATTAATAGTTTAACAGCATACTAAAGGTTTTTCCATTACAGAAATGATGTTATCGGGATATCAGGCGTTTATTTTTCAAATAAAATTTGAGGTGATAGTCTGAATTTTTTTTAGCCAAAATATGAACTCGTCAAAATTTGTCGGAAATCAACTATAATTTGAGTGTTTTAAAAGTTGCCTAGCATTAGATTCGCTCCTTATCAATTGTTTGTTATGATTAGCTT
Source organism: Cynegetis impunctata (assembly GCA_030704885.1). NCBI lineage: Eukaryota > Metazoa > Arthropoda > Insecta > Coleoptera > Coccinellidae > Cynegetis > Cynegetis impunctata. The sequence goes on along the minus strand of JARQZK010002171.1, from coordinate 1,578,620 downwards.
GGGAGTGTAACATTGAGCATGAATGCATGGCATTTGTTTTAAAGTGCGTAATAAACGACGTTTTTCGAGTGAGTTTGGCTCACCGTGTTGGTGGTTATTATAAGCAATTTTTACTGTAGTAGAGGTTAGTGAACGATTGTTTTTACTTTAAAATTGTTTTCCAATAATTTTATATGGAAAATGATAAAAATGGCAGAAATTTATTAAAAAAAGAAACCTGATTCTACAAATGAAAAAAGAGTTTCATGCTTAGAAAATTAAGCATATCTGTAATCGCTTCTGATTACCCAGATAGTTGTACAGCACTATTCGATGGATATGGGTCTGATGATGCTCGCTATGGATGCGCTTTAACAATGGTTCTTGTTGAACAAAATACTTGGCAATGGCCCGAAATGAGTCTACTAACATTTGACAGAAATTGAAAGTGTACAAGATCCGCTTAAAATGATGAAAATCGATATATAAATTTTCAAATTTTTTGAAATTTTTTTGATTTTCTTCAAATAAGAAAGTATTTCAATTTTAATAATACTTTTTTTAACGTAAAATAAGTTTTTGCACAGCTCTGATTGCTGAATTCAACTCGTCTTATCATTTTATGGACAAAAATGCTTCAAAAAAGCCACCCCAAACGACCAGGTGTACTCATGATCTTATTCTATGATAATTAGGTAATCTAATTATGCAGTAACAAAGTCTAATTCTGACATAAATAAATATTAAAATGATTCCATTTTTATATTAGTTTTATAGTCCGAACTTTTGAAGTCAAAGTCACCCAAGATCACGATATCGGCTATTTTTGTAGGCCAAACTGTCAAAATTTTACGAAAGAAATTGATGACTGGAAAACTGTTCAGTTGAAGTATAGGGAATGGTATGGCAAATTCATTAAAAATTACATAAGAAATTTCAGAATCAAAAAGAATACATGGCGAAGTTGAAGTCACTTCCCTCAAAACCGAAAGCGGAATTTTTTCAAAATAATTTTGAAGAATAGATTCATTCGGATCATATTTGACCAAAAATTTCATATCGATATTATGTCATAAAAATTATGAACCGATTACGGAGCTCAGGGTAACCCTGTATGTTGGTTTTCAAATATTGTTGTATCCTTGGAAACCTTAATATGTGTATGCAAATCGATCATTTGGGACGAACGCACGATGGCACATGGGAGATCACTGGAAGAAATGGACAGAACTTTCAGGATATTCGTGACAACCAACCAAAACAATTTTGGAGGTGCCATGATTCTGTTGTCATCTGATTTACGTCCGCTCTTCCAGTAATTCCCCGATCAAATAAAATTCTTAAATTTATGGCGGCACGTATTACCTATACAATTGACAACTAATATGCGAGTGTTTTTGTGACAAGATCAAACTAGAAATGTGTTTCCGAAGCAGTTGTTGGTCATTGAAAATGGCGAAGTCGCCATTGAAACCTCTACCGGATTAATTACAGTACCCACATATTTCTGTCACTTCACAGACCCGAAATAGGCGCTTATTCAGCGTGTTTTTCCAGACATAACGCAATAGTGCACTAACCATAATTGGCGAGTGAACGAGCAATATTGGCGGCAAAAAATAAAGATGTCGATGCGAACTTACAAAATTTTTTTCTTCCTTGGGAGTTGTTTTCATTAAAATCAGTTGACACAGTTATTAACCAGGATGACATAGTCAACTATCTCACAGAGTTTTTGAGTTCATTAGAATTGCCTGAACTTCCACCTCACAATTTAAAATTAAAAGTACTTTTTGGATTGATTGGGCCGATACGTGGTGTAAATTAATAAACATATTAAAACAATGGTTAAAAATGACAATTTACATATTTATTAAAAGAAATAACGCATGACGCACGTTTCGGTGGAACTTCACCTTCTGCATCTGAAGAAGGTGAAGTTCCACCGAAACGTGCGTCATGCGTTATTTCTTTTAATATATATGTAAATTGATATTATTAGCCATTGTTTCAATATATCAAAAGTACTATCAGTTTGGATAATGCTACGCAACATTTACCAACCACAACTGTGCAATGAAACGAGAATAACTGTGAAAAAGCTATGGACTGACGCCAGGCGAAAATCATCAAGGGAAAATGCAAAGGAGAGTATATATTGATCCCGCGTATTTCGATGATTCCAGCAAATTTTCCTTTTGATTTTAAGCGTCTACAATTTCCCATGCGTTTGGCCTTTGCAATGACCATAAATAAAACGCCGTCGTTGGAAGTTTTCGGAATCAACTTGAAGTTTCCCTGTTTCTCTTATGGATAATTATACATCGCGTGTTTGCCCGTCGAAAACCCATCAACTTTATATATTCACGCACCACAAAAGAAAGTATTGTTTATAAAAAAAGCTTTATATTAATTACCTTAATTGTAGCTGTGTTGTATTTGAAGTTTACTCCCAATTTCAGAATGAATAACTAACTAATCCTTATTTGTTTTATTTATTCAGATGAGTTCATACAATTTTAATTGGCGGCAAGAAGTTCGCTAGGTAAGATAGTCAATATAGTGCAATCACCAGCTTTTTTCCCATGGAATTTTGAGAATCAAGGTCAATTTTCTTGAAAATTGGGAATTAGTTAGTCATTTTAACCTTCTGCAAAATCTACAATGTGCCGAAGTGTGCTTATGACGTAGGGGTGAAAGCTACCTCTTTTAAGGGATGGAACAGATTTTAATCAAAATGAAATCAGAAATTGATAGATTGACTTATTTTGGCAACTTTCGTTATATAAAATATTTTTGTAAAGTTGATAATTTTCAAGTTATTAACGATTGAAGCTGTGCAATTTTCATTGAAAAAACGCATGTTGTTAAACAGTTTTTTACGAATAATTCAAAAAAATTTCACTTTATCGGAAAAATCATCTGAAACAAAAATGTAGCTAATAACATATAAAAGCGATTCGTTTTCGAATGACCTTTGAGAACCCAACAACGTGTGAGTTATTACTCGTTGAAGAATGGTTATTTTTCGGGAAACCCAAAATTGAAAACTTTAAACCTTAAATAATTTGAAAAGAGTGCAATTTTTGGGTAAGACTCAAGAGCCCTTTTTTAAAGTACCAGAAAAAACCTTCAAAATTAGTTCTTGACCAAAAGTCTTTTCTATAAGAATTGACTGACTCATAACAAAAATGTCACTTTCTTCAATTTTTTTAAAATTTACCACTTATTCCCTCGTCATGACCACCCTAAATGAAATTAATCATAACTCTCTTTCAATTATGTTAACTTAAGTATTATCAATATGATTCATGTGATTTGACAAGTTTAGAATGCTTAATTTATAAGAAATTGTTGATTGAATTGAAAATTGCATTTTCGTTATTTTGAAAAAAATGCATTTTTCCCAAATAAACCAAAAAATATTCATGATATGAAAAACTGTTCCTGATTTTAATTGTAGGGTTTTCCTCATTGAAAATTTCTCTGTATTATGAGAATTGACGAGATATGTTGGCTCAAAGTTTGCATTCGCGTATTAATTGTGACTCATCCAAGCCCTTTGAGGTCAACCCTTTTCAAATGAAAGGTTGAGAAAGGTTTTAATCAACGTTACTCTGAAATTCCCTACAGAATGGTATTTTTGAAAATATAATAGCTTAAAAAATGAGGGAGTAATCGTCGAAAAACCAACTTTCTAAATTTTTAATTTCAGAGCAAAATCTCGCTTCAATGGCATATTCTTCTGAAAGTTTAGAAATTGAATATTCAAACATTGCAGATTTGATGCTATTTTCTCACAGTGCAGATTTGGTACTATTTGCTCACAGCTTCACTGAATGTGACTCAACTTCTGCCTTCTTCAATAAAGGTAAAAATTTATCGACATTCTAGGAAAACGTTCCCACGTAAGATAAAAGGCTAAGATTTATTATAGTTCTTCAACGCTTGAAGATACTTTAAAAGCCGGTAGATAATGTATTGAAATGTTTTCTGGACTTACTAAAGACACTATACCTTAAATACATTGAAACTTGTATCTAACAAACTTGTCTGAATACCTCGAACAAATCAGATATAACTCATTTATTCATTTAACCACTAAAAAAAGCCTGTTAGATTGTCATCTTCTGTCCCAACAGTTGGTGCTGGGTAATGATATGTCTGAGTAACAAAAATATCAATTTTTTGATTGGGGTTGGAGTGAAATTGACGGAATTTTACATCCAATCGAAAACACGAATGAACCGGCACCTGAGGAGCTTTTGCAAATGTTTTTTTGTAATTGCAAAAATGGATGCAGTTCAGCGTGTGGTTACCGACGAGTAGGCTTCTTTTGCAATGCAATGTGCAAAACCTGCACTGAAGACACTTGTCTAAACAGGACACCAGTTTTAGACTAAGAGGAAGACGTGGATACCGAGAGCGACGAGGAAACGAAAAACTATATTCAGTGCATATAAATTTTTATCATTGTCTCCCATTATTACTGCAAAAAAACCGCAAATTTCATATTTTCGGTCAAAAGGGTAGGCTTTTATGATGGTTGCGTTTAAAAAACGGCAAGAGTTTTATCACTGATGAAATATTCACGATTCAATATTAAGGAACTTTCAAATCATTCCTTATTCTGAAAAAATCATTGAAATTATTTTTCAATAATTCATATTCTCAGGAAAAGACGCATAAGGGTTGTAGCAAATGATAAATTCATTTGAATAGAGTATAATATTTCAATTATTTAAAGTTATAAATACCTTTAAAACTAGTTTTAGAAATTATTACCATCAGGGGATGGTTTATAGGGGTTGCAACTGTCTGATTAATCATAAACTCGTTCGAATAAATCAACAACAATTTTTTGCCTGCTCCAAATTTTATTCCGTTATATTGAAAATGCCAGCTTGATGAACGTTAAAATTTCTATGAGCATAGTATAATCATTGATTTCAAAATATTTCCGCTTTCCTAGGATGAACATTTTCATTTTAATGGAGATTATGTGAGTATAATGTAATACAAATATTGTTTCTAGCGAACTCCATCATGTGGTATTTATAGATGAGTTTTATATAACGAAGCTGCATTTATTATCTCTGAATGAAACACTATTTGCTCTCTGGTGAGGTCATCGCATCATATTATATTTGGATAAGGAAGACATACCGGTGTTGTCTCTTCCGTTTCTAGAATAACCTTTTTAAATAAGATGTGATGAATTCCTATTCATATATATATTTATATATATATATATATATATATATATATATATATATATAAATATATATATATATATATATATATATATATATATATATATATATATATATAAATATATATATAATATATATATAATATATATATATATATATATATATATATATATATATATATATATATAATATATATAATATATATATATATATATATATATATATATATATATATATATATATATATATATTATATATATATATATATATATATATATATATATATTGAAACAATGGTTAAAAATAACAATTTACACATTTATTATAAAAAATAACGCATGAGGCACGTTTCGGTGGAACTTCACCTTCTTCAGATGCTAATGGCAAACTAAAATGATTCTCTGTTATATCGAAAACAAGAAATGAGAAACTATGGAGAAGGGGTAAATATAAAGATGGTTACAAATAATTATTAGAAACGGAAAAACCAATTCTGAACTGCTAGTCAGGTAGTTCGGTAATTTTGAAAATATTAAGAAGGGGGTTGAAGTATGATCGATTTGGCTATTCAATAGGAGACCGGAATTCTTGTATTTTTTTATCTGTAATGATTCTAAAAAATTTAGTTTAATTTCCTTACTTTCAGTATTTAATATTTTAAAATCGAAATTGAATGTGTGATTTTCTTGGATTAAATGGTTTGCATAATGTGATTCCGACTTCTGATTAAGAAAGCTACGTTTGTGTTCTGAAATTTTAGTTTGAAAACTTCTGAAAGTTTTACCAATGTGAAACTTATCACAATCGCCACAATTAATTTTATAAACTCCTGATTTATTATCTTTATGAACTTTGGATTCATTATTTTTTATATGATTTCCTAAATTATTACCAGTGCGATAAGCGATGTTAATGTTGTGCTTAGATAAGAGAGATTTAAGTTTTTTACTTGATTTTCCGATGAAACTGAGGCTGTTATATTTGATATTATTTTTAGTGAGGGGGTACACCTGGTTAATCGCATTTTTGAAAAACTTTTTATCTATCATATTACCTATAATATTGGGATCATAATTATTATTTACGGCAATTTGTTTAACATCGAGAAAAATATAATCGAGAAGAATAGAATTGAACAAATTGCCGTAAATAATAATTATGATCCCAATATTATAGACAATTTGATAGATAAAAAGGTTTCAAAAATGCGATTAACCAGGTGTACCCCCTTACTAAAAATAATATCAAATATAACAGCCTCACTTTCATCGGAAATTCAAGTAAAAAACTTAAATCTCTATTATCTAAGCACAACATTAACATTGCTTATCGCACCGGTAATAATTCAGGAAATCATATAAAAAATAATAAATCCAAAGTTCATAAAGATAATAAATCAGGAGTTTATGAAATTAATTGTGACGATTGTGATAAGTTTTACATTGATAGAACTTTCAGAAGTTTTCAAACTAGAATTTCAGAACACAAACGTAGCTTTGTTAATCAGAAGTCGGATTCAGATTATCCAAACCATTTAATCCAAGAAAATAATCACACATTCAATTTCTATTTTAAAATATTAAATACTGAAAGTGAGGGATTTAAACTTAATTTTTTAGAATCATTACAGATAAATAAATACAAAAATTCCGGTCTCCTATTGAATAGCCAAATCGATCATACTTTAAGCCCCCTTCTTATTATTTTCAAAATTACCGAACTACCTGACTAGCAGTTCAGAATTGGTTTTTTCTTTTCTAATATTTATTTGTAACCATCTTTATATTTACCCCTTCTACATAATTTGTCATTTCTTGTTTCCGATATAACAGAGAATCATATTTAGTTTGCCATTAGCATCTGAAGAAGGTGAAGTTCCACCGAAACGTGCGTCATGCGTTATTTTTCATAATAAGTGTGTAAATTGTTATTTTTAACTATTGTTTAAATTTGTTTATTAATTTACACCAAGTATCGGCCCAATCAATCCAATATATATATATATATTTATATATATATATATATATATATATATATATATATATATATATATATATATATATATATATATGTATATATATATATATATATATATATATATATATATATATATATATATATATATATATATATATATATATATATATATATATATATATATATATATATATTATAAAAAAATTAATATATATATAAATATAAATATTATATATATAAATATATATATATATATAAAATTATATATATATATATATATATATATATATATATATATATATATATATATATATATATATATATATAAATATATAAAAGTGATAATTATTCGTGATAAAAAGAAAAAAAGCCCGAGTTTATAATACTAGAGATTAATACATATAAAAAATTATAAAAAAAAAATATAATTCAATAAAAATTGCATTTGAAAGAAAAATAATTCATAAAAATTAAATTCAATAAAATAAATATAAATAAGAGAATACATATTAATATATATATATATATATATATATATATATATATATATATATATATATATATATATATATATATATATATATATATATATATATATATATATATATATATATATATTATATATTAGATATATCAATATAAATTCTCTACTTTATATTAATTTTATTGAATTGAATTATTGTGATTTATTTTTCTTTCAACTGCAAAATTTATTGAATTATATTTATTTTTTATAAAATTTCAAATGAATTCATCTCAGGTTGTGTTTTCTCTTCTGTTTTGAAGATAGGCTCTTTGCTTTTATATCTTTAAAATTCTATTGATATTTGCAATAAACTCAAGATTTTTAAAATTTTTACAATAGTTTATCAAATTCAGCTACATTCAACAACAGTTCTATATGTTTAGTAATTACAAAATTCAACAGTTATTATAATGATACCTTTTTAATTTGAAAATATCTTTAAATTGGCCGATATTTAAAATTCAAAAAGTCACACGTAATAATGTTCTTTCTTGGCTATGGTTCTCTTTTCCCGTGTCCAACAAATTCTTTCTTCTTCTGCTTCTAACTTCCTTATGTCCTTATGTCTTATTTCTGTTATCTTCTGTCTTAATCCAATATTTATTGCACTGTGATCTACTCAACCTCATTTAATTTTTATTGTGAAATTACTCCACAATGTTCACTTTCCACTGTTTGTTGATGACTGCAATAAAATTTTTTTCCAAATAGGTATTTATTACTTTAAATTTTCTCACTTTCAATAAAATTTTTTTGCTCTGGTACTTTTCAGCTTAATTTTACGTTTATATTTTCGACAAACAATATGGTGGTCTAAAAAATTTCAAATCTAATTTCTACTAACAATGCTGCTACTCTGGATACAAAATCGGAACTGACCAAGAAAGTGTTGTCTACTTCCTTATATAGACTCCTTTTTTCTAACAATATCAAGTGACATGACTGGTATTATTCTAGTAATTCTACAATGATTTTGAATTTCCTGTTTAATATATTTAATATATTAAATATTATTTTACCAAGGTGATAGGTATATTTTACTATCATTCAATTAAATTAAATATACAATAATTTTGGAAATCTAATTTTCAATTGATTCTCGAATATGTGTAAGCTTGTCTGTTTGTTTTCTTTCATTTCGTGTGATTTTGTCGTCAAACCGTAGACATCTTGTAATAAATTTAAAACGTTTTATATTCATCACAAGGCGAAATTTCTCAATCCCATCTCCTTCGGAGCCCCAAAGAGCTTCCAAACTCTGCCTGTTGCTCCTGTTGAGTCCGGCCAAAATTAGGAGCCCTATATAGGCTTTCAGTTCAATGAGATCTATAGGTTTTGAGTCTCGGTCACGTTGAAATGATCCCTGTACTGTTTCGATGTATAAGTTAGTATATTTGACAATTTATAATATCTAAAATGTCCTCAGAAAAAATGCAGCTCCAGTATTGTGCCTGGCAATTTTTTGATAATATTTAAACTTCGGTGGCGTACTCTTTGCGACAAAGGATTTTCATTCCACTTTGTTTCGTTATATTTCCCTAAAACATAATTTTGGTTTCCTTCAGGTTTACTCTCATCATCCTCAGATACAGCATCCTAATCTAGTTCGGACTCTGCTGATTCTTCTCGAATTTCAACGTTGTCCTCATCATCCGTGTCGCTTTCATCTTGAAAGTCCTCTAGTAATTCATCATCGTCTTTGTCTAACAGCAATCTTCTCAGCTCTTCAACATCACCTTCTTTGTCGAAATTATAATTTTTTTTTGTATTTAGCCATAATAAAGGTACTATAAAATCTAAAACGTAAAAAACACAATTAGAGTCATTGACGGGCGCGGTGTATTAGTTTGATTTTTGTTCAAGAATAACGTCTGAATAATCACATAACTAAATAATATGAATTTCATATGCACAAATGCAGAAAAGGTACTCACCAATATAAGTGAGCAACAGAATTTAGATATTATTGAATAATGACGGGAATGGGCGCAGTGTATCAGAATGACCAATGTTTTTCTATTTTGGCTCTTATACTGCCGATAACATACTAACTGTTGGAGTTGTATAGGGTAGTATAAAATAGGAAGCTATTGTGATATGCGCGCTGATACGGCCGTTTTCTAAAAAGTGGGGGAGCAAAATGTACGCGTTGTATCAATTTGATCAACCGCGCCCGACGGAAGGTTAATGGTGTTAAAAAGACAATTGGTTTGACAACTATTGAAATAAAAATTTTTGATATCGAAGAAAAAGCTGATGTTTATATCGTTGATGGAGAAGAATTCATATATAATATTCTAATTGGACTGGATATTATAAAAAAATTTAGACTGGTTCAAGATGAGAATTTGAAAATAACTCAAAAAAGAGAAGAAACACCAATAGAAGAAAAAAAAATTCCTAGAAATAGGGATAACGATAAAAACAGAAGTTTTATAGAGAAGAAAACCGATACAGATTTTTGTTCATTGAATTTTAATGAACATATACAGGAAGAAGAGTTCGAAATAAGTATGAGTAATTTAAATACTTTACAAAAGTCAGAAATACATAAATTGATTGACAATAATAAATCAATTTTCGCAGAGGAAAAATATGACATTGGCTCAGTTAGCAAATATGAAGCACGTATTGATCTACTCATGGACAAATATTGTAGCAAAAGGCCTTATAGATGTTCCGTGGAAGACAAAAAGGAAATAGAACGAGAAAAAGCAAAGTTAATTGACAATAATCTTAAAGAAGAATCATTTAGCCCCTTTGCAGTTCCGGTAGCCTTGGCTTTCAAAGAAGAAGACAACCTCAATAAAATAGTGGTACCTCAATCTCAACCATTTCCATTGATCGAAGACCTAGTGATTAAAACAAGAATTTCAACATATTTCACAACACTGGACATAAATTCAACTTTCTGGTCGATCCCGCTTAGAATTGAAGATAGGAAGAAAACTACCATTTGCTTTGAAGACATCACCGGCTATTTTCCAAAGGATACTTGGTAACATTTTAAGAAAATTTGAATACTCAATCTAGGACAGATGATGAATTGCGGGACTTAACATATTACTTATCACAGTACGATTTCAAAATTAAATTCGCTCCTGGTAAAAAAATTTAGAAGCTGATTGTTCGAGTAGGAACCCGGTATTGGATGAAAGTGTGAATGCAGATGAACAGTTAAAAATTGTGAATATGATAAAGTTTAAAGATATTGTTGAAGATCAGGAAAACAATAAAGATATACAGAGTAACAAATCCAATTTAATATAAAAACAAAATGTTTATTATAAAAAGGTTAGAAAACATGAAAATATTATTTTATCAGAAGACTTCAGTGAGAAACGTATCAAAGATTTACATGAAACTATGTGTCATTTAGGTGTTAAACAAATGCAAAAGAAAATTAGTAGGTTGTACACAGCTAAAAATTTAACGACAAATATGAAAAAAACATTGTAAATGTTGTGAGATATGTATAAAAAATAAAACGAGAGAACAGGATAAGTATGGTTTAATGTCGCATTTAAGTCCTCCCTCAAAACCTTTGAAAATAGTCTCAATAGATACAATTTGAGATTTTTGGGCGAAAGATCAACAAAAAAATATTTACACCTCCTAGTTGACCACATCACACTATATGCTTATATTGTTATCTCAAAAACACAAAGTGCCACTGATTTTGTTAAACTCATCAATAAAGTAACAGATTCTGATAAAATCGGAATGCTTCTCACAGACCAATACCTAGGAATCAACTCACAATAATTTAAAGCTTTTTCAAATGAAAAGTCCATTCCAATAATCTTCACTGCAGTAAATGCCAACGTTTTCCGACGTTCTTCTTATTTAAGCCGTTTTCCAACGGCTTAAATGAGAGACTGAATCAAACTCTCGTAAATAAGATAAGATGTAAAATTAATGAAAAAAATAATAAATAAGCATAGACAATCATTGCACATAACTGTGGAGATAATTATGATAATACAGAACATACAGTTACTGGCTTTGCAGCAGAATATCTATTGAATGGTACAGATGATTCTTATTGGCCAAATTAACTATAAAAGGATAATGGAGAAATTGAATGGATTAGAGATTAAAAAAAAGCGTTTAAAAACTCACTTAAATCACATAACTATAAAAAACAAATATTTGATAGAAATAGAACACATTATGATTTCAATACAGGAGACAAGATGTAACGTGTCAATTCCTCGATTATACCGCCGCTACTGGAATTTCGCATCGAGGTACCGTGATTCCACGCTTCAGTATTGTTTCATCTATGAATAACAGAATTGCGCAGGTGGAATGACCTGCGTATTAAGAAAGAGAGTATCTAGGTAGTGTCGGATTAAGAATCGAATCGTTCTTCCTTTTAGCAGCTGGTTCTTGTAGAGAAAACAACGTCAACTAATAGAATTATATTCAATATAAATTGAATAGTTTGTTAAAGATTTATTAAAATTTATTGAGTATCTGTGGCGTCTGATAGACGGTAAGTTATGAGAAGAAATATAATTATTTCGTATTAATGCATTATCTCGAAAATCTGAATTGATCCCTTATTTCATTTTTCCGCCATTTCGATTTTTTTTCATTTATCTATATTAAATTATTTATCTTTAAATATTGAAATAATCATCTCACATATCTTAATTTAAAATATTTCTAAATTATTTGCTTATTTCATTCACTCATTTTAACACAAGATTTTTGTAGGTTAACAATGGCAAATTTCACGTGGTCATATCTTATGTTCAGTTTAATGTTGGAACATATGCTGTCTTTCTTAGCATTTTTGCTTGAGACAAATCTAAATGTTAGTTTAAATTGGCCATCGATACCCTACAGATATTCTTGGAACATATTACGTTTGAGATTCTATGTTGATTTGCCCCGAATTATTTTAGCCACTTGGTCTGGATTTGAAGTCACTTGGTCTGCAGTTTAACCTTGGTTAGAGCTAAAAGGCACGTTATCTGGAGCTAAGAGAATTCACTTTATCTGGAGCTAAGAATTTACCTTGTCTGGAGTTTAAAAACCTTACCTGGAGCTACCAAGAACTGGGAACAACGATAGGGCAGAAGTCACACAAGAAGAATACAATCCACCTAGGAAAACATCTAAAAAGTCCACAGAACATTATATAAGAAAATCATAAAGATAAGTCTCATTTGATGTAGTAAGAAAGCATTAAATACCATCATTTTACTTAGTTGTTATTATCACTGAAAACGACCCAAAACCATTATATGTTAACCAATCTCCCTGCTAGCCAGGGCATAAATAATTGTTTAAAAGGGAGGTTGGTTACATAATTGGCGCTCCAACGTGTGGGGCTCTTACATAATTGGCGACCAACGTAGAGGGCCTTATTTTCTAGAGTAACTTTTCTCTTCTGGTTGGTTCTCGGTGGTAATAACTTGTGCATGAGTTTATGATTAGTGAATTGCTTTCGTTAACTAAATTCTTTGATTAACATTTTCTTTTTCTAAATTTTGATTTATTCCTTTTTATTTTTCGCTTGAATTTACTTAGACTCTTTCTTTGATATTTTAAATACCTAATCTTCGTCGTATAACTTATTATTACTGATTATTTCAATATGTCGTTAAACCCTAATTTTCTTAAGGCTCATGAACTAACTTATGAAGTATCAATTCGGTTAGGAAGTAAGGTTGGTGAACCTGTGGATAGAGATTGCAAGACGTTAAGGGTAGTTCTCTCACAAGAAAGGGCTAACCGAAGTTTCCTCGCTTTAGTTATTATCGTATAAATTCATTCCTCAATTTTATTATTCCTTATGTTTTACCTTATATCGCTTTTTTAGTTTTCGTTTTCGTTTTTGGTGTACAACTTATCAAGTTTATTTTTGTTGGCAATTACGTGGATATATAATTACCTTCTTTCGTTAATTATCTTGTATCTTTTTCTTGCTCGACTTAGCTTATCTTTGTATCTTTATCTTGTAGTTGAGGCAAGAATGTTTGGCTTAACGAGAGACCTGTATATATCTGGTTGCCTATCACCTTTCTGAAGTTTATAGTGCTATGCACTTCTTAGTATAAATCAGGGTGTAGCTCTCAATGTACTTCAGAAATTTCTCAAATTAGTGGATCTTTTATAGATTCAGCTATTAATTTTTAAATCATAGGATTCTGTTTTTCCAGTACGTTAAGGGGATGAATGGTGGTGAATGAGGAGTGTGGGTGAATGTTGATGAATAGTGGTGAGTGTGGAATAAATGAGGTGGCTGCTTGGAATAACATTATTCTTTTTTAGTTCTTTTTGTTTCTTTTTCCGATGCAATGACGTACACCAAAATTTTTTTTTTTATTATCGCTTCCTTTAGTTTTTGTTTAGTGTACAGTTTATCCCAAATTTTACTGGCAACTATCATATATACATATATCTTTATCTTATCTTTATCTAGTACTATTAGTACCTATTTACCTTATCTTATCTTTATCTTATACTATTTCGTACCTATATGCGAAATAGGTGTCTGAGTTTACTCATACATTATCTTTTGTATATATGGTTGCCTATTAATCAACTGAAGTTTATTTATGCTATGCAATATCTAATTATAAATCAGTGCGTAGCTACTAATTTACTATGGTGTTTATAGATTCACGAATCTTTTAAAGATTCATTTTTTTTTGGTACTGTACACTAAAATTAATTTTTCTTTTTTTTATCTTTGCAAGCTAACTACCTGCTGGCGCCCTATTATCTTTCCTATTACCTATTATCTTTCCTATTACCTATTATCTTTTCTATTACCTATTGTCTTTTCCATTCTCCTATTATCTTTTCTCCTATTATCTATATCGTTTTCTTTAGTTTTTTGTTTATTGATCCATTTGTAGAAGGAATGAACGTAGGATAATATCTGAACAAAGCATCTATCGAATCCATGATCAGAAGTATAATGTTTTCTCTAACTGAAATTGAACAGGAATTTTGTTGTATCATTTGGATACTATTTTTTGTTACGTGTCTTTGAGTTTTTTTTAAAACAAAAATTTGTCTAGTAACTGGTAGTAACTCATGAACGAACTGATTAACTGGCTGTGAAGTTAACTTATTTGACTACTTTTGATTAATTTTATATGAATATGTTTTTTCTGTTAATTTAGTTGTTGAGTGTATTTTTTGCTGAAATACACTGACATATTTATGTTACCTTTAAATTTAACTGTACGTCAATACTTAGAGAATTGTTTTTATCGATTTTATAATAGTTTTATATATTGAATTTTTACTATAAATTCATTTTTCAAATTAGATTTCAGAATTTGTTAAATAATTAAATTAAAATTTTCTTTTTGAGTTATTCTACATAATATTTTATTCATGAGATGCCAAGTTGGTAACTTATTAATATCTGTTTTTTCTTTATTGTGATTTATATTTTCAATGTCGATTTTTCTAATCTTGATAACCCTTAGTCAGAAATTAGGGTAATAATTAATAATTTTTCTTGTTTTTTTATTGCTATCGTTTTAAATATTTTTAATATTCATAGTCAAGCTATGTATTTTTTCTTTTCAGATTTTGACTTGTCTTATTATAGACAATTTTTTTTCTTTTCAATTACTTTTCAGTTTTCTCTTTCAATTATCTGTCAGTCGTGTATTGCGTTGAGGTTTATCTTTGCTGGTGTGTCGACATACATATCTTATCTTATCTTTATCTAGTGTGTAGGCACTCAGTATATCTTGAGTTTATGAGAACTCGTACCTTCTCAACCAATACAGATATGCTGATTTTTTTTTTTGATTTACCTTTACCGATTTTAACTTTTCTTATTTTATTTATCTTTAAATTTTATCGATGACTGACAAGTCATGTGTTTTAGTGTTTCTTGTATCTTATGTGTTAAGCATATATTTTTTGCTGTTTTAAATTATTTTACCTTGTACCTTTTATTAGTAACTTACCTTAGTACCTTATAAATTTGTTGAATGACTTATCTTGACGTTTTGATTTTTCTTTTACAGGTTTTCAAACATGATTTTCTTCACGATAATGCATTATAAAAACTTCTCATAACTTTATCGAATTAATTTTTCCCTCATTTTTATTAACTATACGCTAAATTTTTTATTCTCAAAATTTCTTTTGTAGAGTTACAAAAGAAATTTTGTTGAAAAAAAAAAAAAAAAAATTTTTTGGAAATTTTTTTTTTTTTTAACTTGGTGTGTAACGTGTCAATTCCCCGATTATACCGCCGCTACTGGAATTTCGCATCGAGGTACCGTGATTCCACGCTTCAGTATTGTTTCATCTATGAATAACAGAATTGCGCAGGTGGAATGACCTGCGTATTAAGAAAGAGAGTATTTAGGTAGTGTCGGATGAAGAATCGAATCGTTCTTTCTTTTAGCAGCTGGTTCTTGTAGAGAAAACAACGTCAACTAATAGAATTATATTCAATATAAATTGAATAGTTTGTTAAAGATTTATTAAAATTTATTAAGTATCTGTGGCGTCTGATAGACGGTAAAATCTGAATTGATCCCTTATTTCATTTTTCCGCCATTTCGATTTTTTTTCATTTATCTATATTAAATTATTTATCTTTAAATATTGAAATAATCATCTCACATATCTTAATTCAAAATATTTCTAATATATTTGCTTATTTCATTCACTCATTTTAACACAAGATTTTTGTAGGTTAACGATGGCAAATTTCACGTGGTCATATCTTATGTTCAGTTTAATGTTGGAACATATGCTGTCTTTCTTAGCATTTTTGCTTGAGACAAATCTAAATGTTAGTTTAAATTGGCCATCGATACCCTACAGATATTCTTGGAACATATTACGTTTGAGATTCTATGTTGATTTGCCCCGAATTATTTTAGCCACTTGGTCTGGGTTTGAAGTCACTTGGTCTGGAGTTTAACCTTGGTTAGAGCTAAAAGGCACGTTATCTGGAGCTTAGAGAATTCACTTTATCTGGAGCTAAGAATTTACCTTGTCTGGAGTTTAAAAACCTTACCTGGAGCTACCAAGAACTGGGAACAACGATAGGGCAGAAGTCACACAAGAAAAATACAATCCACCTAGGAACACATCTAAAAAGTCCACAGAACATTAAATAAGAAAAACATAAAGATAAGTCTCATTTGATGTAGTAAGAAAGCATTAAATACCATCATTTTACTTAGTTGTTATTATCACTGAAAACGAAACAGAACCTATATATGTTAACCAATCTCCCTGCTAGCTAGGGCATAAATATCTTGTTAAAAAGGGAGGTTGGTTACAAAGATAATGGAAAAAACTAAAAAGAAATAAATTACATGAGTTGAAGATTGGGCCATTTCAAATTATTGAGAAGATATCAAATTCAATATATAGAATTAATAAAGGTCAAAGAAAGTCAAATCTATTTCATGCCACGATACTTATATCAGTACCTACATAAAAGCAGAGATAACTTAAAAAGGTTTAAGTTTAATATTTTAAATGTGTAAATTTTTGTAAAATTTATATTTAGTTTAATTAACTTGATTCTAGCTGAATGAAAATTATTGTTAAAATTTTTTTCTTTGAAGAGAAAGATGTAAAGAAACCATATTTCTTTATTTGTTTTGTAGAGTGGTCTTCTGTCAATGATGTTTCATGGTGTAAATAACAAACCACACCATAGCACAGAATATGTGTAGTCTGTTCTCTGACCATGGTTTGTTTGAGACATTTATCTAAACGCCATTAACTGAACACGTTATATTGTCGATTATAATTGCATATACAAATAGAAGAAGGAATTGATACATTTAATAATAAAGTTTGAATGTCGTTTCTTTGTTTTTTCAGGTAGGTTAAGGATATTTATGTTAAACTGTACAAATATTATTTTCTGTAAATAAGTACTGAAATAAAACCACTTTGTTTTTTCAGAGCAACGTCACACTTTTATTATGTATGGAAATTTCTATATAAAGATATTGTCTTATATATATATATATATATATATATATATATATATATAAAAATGAATATATATATATAATATATAATATATATATATTTTAATATATATATATATATATAAATATATATATATATATATATATATATATATATATATATAAATATATATATATATATATATATATATATATATATATATATATATATATATATATATATATATATATATATATATATATATATATATATATATATATATATATATATATATATATATATATATATATATATATATATATATATATATATATATATATTTAACAAATAAAAATTAATCGGGTGAGGGGTCAATGACTATTCGTTGGTTCCTTTTTCTTATTTATTCCTCAATATTTCGTCCCTTATTTGGAGACTTTCTCAAGAGGATCTACAACATAATATAATATATTACTAAAATAAACATTAATTGAATAACACTTACAGAAGTGGAAACTAGTCACAAGCTCTAAAATTGAAAATCATGAAAACAAATATAATATCGAGAACAGACATGACACGTAGGTACTGTGTATAAAACGAAGACTGCGAAGTCAAATAAAAACAAACAAATCGATCGATGCACAGGTGGAATATAAACTAATCACCTCTTCAAATGTCTCAAAATATTACAATAGATATTGCTGGTATTGTCAGAGTCGGTCTTAAAATTGACAGAATTCACGCTGGAATTGATGTGGCACATTTCTAAAAATAATCGGCATCTATGTTTTTCTTCATGCTCTAAGATTTTAACATCCTCAAACTGAAATTTATGTCCTGTGTCCACACAATGTTTCGCTGCCGCGCAAGATAACTTTTTAATTCGAATATCACTTCGGTGTTGAGTCATTCTATTTTTTAACCACTGTTTCGTTTAGCCGATATATACTCCAGAGCAGTCTGCACAAGGGATCTTGTAAACCACATTGCTGTTAAACGGAAACGGTGTTTTATCCTTAATTTTGGAGAACAGATCGGAAATTTTGATCTGATTGTACTTCGTCAATTTAACAGTTTTAAATTCTGAAAATATTGAAACCACAGAATTCGTTAGTCCCTGAATAAATAAGAAAAAGGAACCAACGAAAAGTCATTGACCCCTCACCCGATTAATTTTTATTTGTTAAATTAACCTAAGGGTCGAAAAGGTATCAAAATTTTATTATATATATATATATATATATATATATATATATATATATATATATATATATATATATATATATATATATATATATATATATATATATATATATATATATAATATCACGCAAAATTTCCAATATACTTCCTGATTATGAGTTTGTAGTTTCGTTTTAGAATTTGTGATATATAATCAATAATTCCGGAATTATGTTTCAGAAATATGATAAACAGAAATTATGTATATATATATATATATATATATATATATATATATACAGAGTGTCTCATTTGAAAGTGTCCACCCTCAATAACTCAAGAAAGAATCAGAATTTGTGAAAATAGCTCGATTTTTGATGACAGGCGAACATGATCTGGCATACAAAGATTGCTTCTACTAGCAACTCCCTGGAGAAGGTTGCAACCCCATTAGGATTTTCAATAGGGAAAGTGTTTAGTTCTGTAGTACAAATATATGCATGGATTCAAATTTGTATGAACCTGCTGTTTGTGTTCTATAAAGTGAATATTCACAAAATTACAGGGTGTTTTTTATGAAATTATGGTGCCGATAAAACTTAAAGAAACAGAGATGTTCTAATTGATCGTAATTCAATTTCTGTTGTGAGAAAAATATTTTTAACAAACAGTATTCGTAAAAATTTACTGCAAATGCTCAAAGTGCTCGCCATTAGATTGCATGCAGCGATACAATCTTTCTTCAAAATTATTTCGTACATGCTGTAGCATTTCAGGAGTAATGTCACGACATTCTGCCACAATTCGTGCTCTAAGGTCACCGAAATCTGTAACTCTGGTTTTATAAACTAGTGATTTCAAGTGGCCTCAGAGAAAAAAATCTAGCGGTGTTAGATCCGGCGATCGCGCAGGCCACTCCACAGGGCCCCTTCAGCCTATCTGACGTCCAGGAAACCTACCATTCAGGTACTGTCTCACCTGAGCTGCAAAGTGCGGCAGAGCTCCGTCCTGCTGAAAGCGTAACTCCTCTTCTAAAAGGTTTTCATCTGCCTCCAAAGCTTCGGTGATTAGAAGATCAATCACGTTTTCGAGTAAACCCAGATACATATCGCCAGTGAGATTTCCGTAATGAGCACAGGACCAATCAAGTGATCTCCCAAAATACCCATCCAGACGTTGAGTTTTTGTGGGAGATAAGAATGTTGCTCCCTGAAAAGATAAAGACTTCATCGGACCAAAACCTACAATTATGTTTGTTGACGTTTCCGTTACGGAAAAAGGTGCATTCATCCGAAAAGCACACGTTGTACAAAGACACAGGATTTGCAATAATTTCTTGCGAAATTATTTGGCAAAATTCCATTCTCCGATCACCATCATCTTCATTCAGTTCATGAACAAGTGTCATTTTATAAGGATGGAACTTATATTATATTCTGTGGACACTTACCCTTGAATATCCAGTTTCCTGTGACAACTTTTTAACACTTCCACATTGTTCCCGTTCAGCCATTAGTTGGCCAATTACGGCGACTTAATCATTTTCACCCGTAACCGTACGATTGCGATTATGTTTTTTGTTAGCAAATGATCCTGTCATCTCAAATTTATGTACCAGCTGAATGATAAATGAATAATAAATATTTTTATCTACAACCATGCGTAAATTATGTTTTTACACACCCATTTTAGGGCAGTAACTATTACTTTAACGCACTAGTGCGGTAAAAATCATTTTAACGCACTAGTGCGGTAAAAAATTATTTAAAAAATTTTTGTTGAATTTTTATTGAAATGATAATTATTGGCAATTTTAAATTAGCACACAAACATAACTTAAAAACTTAACAACTTCAAATAAAAAAACATAATTGAATTATAACTGGAATTAATTTAATTTATTTTCACAATTTGATCGTTATGCTGTAATTTGAAACATTTCCTATGATGATCGAAGGTAAGCGCTCTAGAGTTGAACTACTTTCTGATTCTACGATTATTTCGGTAGAGCTCCTAGATTGAGAACTTTCATTTAAAACCGTATTCTTAATTGTGCTGATTTTTCTTGCAACTAGGAGTTTATTTTCGACCGATTCTTCGACGTAGCTCTCCGCAAACTGCCGACGATTTCCAGCCACCATGTCGTTTCAGGGTTTAAATATCTCCCCCAGCATCAGCCAATAATGTGGCAGAAGTCCTTCGAAAACAATGACCGGTAAACTTGGTCGGATCATCTAGTTTTAAAAATTTGGCTATTTTGGCCGGTATTTTTCCCATTGTGTTGATACCTACAGGTTGAGATCTACATTTCCCCTTACTAAAAAAAGTGAAGAGTCGATTGTGTGGAGTATTAGATGGCCTAAGATGTATATACTGTTTGTAAATTTCGACTTCTTTTCAACACAAAACGAATTTTCTGCTTGTTTGGTTTTTAGCCCCTTCCTGTTTGACATCCTCCAATTTGATATTTGTAAGCTCCTTCCTCCTGCACGCTCCAGCTATTCCAATTTCAAGTACCACCTAAAACAAATATTATTTTACATTATACGATGCATTTTTTTATCATGCATTATAGATATTTGCGATGAAAAATGTTGACCCAATGTTAACTTTTCTTCCACACTGTATTAAATACTGAAATTTTACACATGCGTAATTTGAAACACCAGGTATCTCATAAATGAACGATTTTCTTAAATGAAAATCAATAACATATAAAAAAAATGAAGAGAAAAACTTCATTTTTTCTTGAACCTTGTCCTATTTCTGACAGTGACTATGACTGACAACTTATGGAATTATTGATGCAAATTATAGATTTTTGCAGAATATATTTATTTATTTTTTCAAATTTGTTGTGGATGTTTATTTGAGATAAACGTGAATTTATTAGGTACCTGGCGTTCTAAATTATGAATGTTCAGTTAAAGACGTTAATATTGAACTCTAGAACCTACCTTCAGCATCAAAAAATCTATATCAGGAGCTTCTTCCATGAACTTGTTGACTTCCGCGCGCGTGAAAACCTCGGACTTCTTCGGTTTATTGCCTATGGTTTTTCTTTTCAAATAAGCTATTACTCTTGGAAATTTGTCTATCTGCATGTTCTTCTTTATGGACAAGGTGGACTTCAGCATTGAATAATAGCAACAAAGCGACTTCTTTTCCTTGAACTTATCTTCAAAATAGGGAATTAATACATCTTCATTAATGTTATCCACTTTTTTATGGGAGAACCATTCGATTAACATATCATAGGCCTTTTCGTATAGAATTCCGGATTTCTGTGGTAGCAAGTTCGCCGTAGCAGCTTCAACTAGCCGTGAAATATCCATATTTTCGACTGACATTTTGACTGACAACTTCAAAGTGGCGTTGTTTTTTTTTGTCGCTATGACATCCTAATTTTCATAACAATAAAAAAAGTTAAAACATTGCTGACCAAGTTGGGAAATTTTAGACTATAATTAATTTGTATTTAATCAAAACGAATGGTTGTAGATAAAATAGTATACATAACTCGCGTGGTAAAGGTTTTTAGCACACTTGACTGAATGAAAAGACTCGCCTGCGGCTCGTTTTTTACTTAGCGTGTGCTAAAAACCTAGTTACCACACTAATTATGTAATATACTATTATCAGGATGTCGTTCATTAAAAATCCTCACAGTAGCCCTAGCACAGTCATTGTTCTGGAAATAAATTTTTTACATTTCTTTTCTCTCCTCCAACGTGTAAACCATTTTGTAATTTTCATTAAGAACTGATAAAACGCACCTAATAATTCTGCAATACAGAAACTGAAACGAAATTTTCTGAAAGCAATAATCTGTTTGCGGTACAGATTCTGATAAGCATGAAGAGAAAAAAGGCATTTAACATTTCTTAATTACCTTATTGGTTGTTTTTGCTTCTTGTTGGAATAAAAGATAATCACGGTGTTATCGCTGCATGCAATCTAATGGTGACAAATTTTTAGAATTTGTGGTAAATTTTTACTAATACTGTTTGTTAAAAATATTATTTTTCTTTCAATAGAGATTATGCGATCAATAAATTGAAACATCTCTTTTTCATTTAGTTTTATCGGTACCATAATTCCATAAAACACACCCTGTACTTTTGTGAATACTCACTTCATCAGAACACAAACTGCAGGTTCATACAAATTTGAATCCATGCATATATTTGTGCTACAAAACTACCTACTTTCCCTATTTGAATTCCTGATGTGGCTGCAACCCTCTCCAGGGAGTTGCTAGTAGAAACAAGCTTTGTATCCCAGATCATGTCCCCTGTCATCAAAAATCGACCCATCTGAGTGTTTTCACATATCTGATTCGTTGGTGAGTTATTGAGGGTGAACACTTTTAAATGAGACACCCTATATATATATATATATATATATATATATATATATATATATATATATATATATATATATATATATATATATATAGAAAACAGAATTCTTCGTGTTATCGATACACGTTCGTGGCAATAAAATGAAGTGAACTAGGACATTTATTTGAAACTAATCAAACAAACCTCCTAGCGGAGCTGGTTATACGAGTTCACGAAACATCGAAATGCCTCCATATACCTTGGTTGGTGTATGATAGAAACATTCAGTTGTTTATTACAATCAATGGAAATGATAGACAGTCTGTTTCGCCCTCAATTGGGGCTCATCAGTATCATCCATCCATCTAGAGTGATAACCAACCAAATATTTTGATGGATGGATGATACTGATGAGCTCCAATTGAGGGCGAAACAGACTGTCTATCATTTCCATTGATTGTGATAAACAACTTAATGTTTCCATCATACACCATCCAAGGTATATGGAGGCATTTCGATGTTTCGTGAACTCGTATAACCAGCTATGCTAGGAGGTTTGTTTGATTAGTTTCAAATAAATGTCCTAGTTCACTTCATTTTATTGCCACGAACGTGTATCGATAACACGAAGAATTCTGTTTTCTATTCATTTGCTACCTGTAAAAGGGATAAAATTGGAGCGCTTGTTACTTGCGGCGTGTGAATGTTGAATTACATCGAATTGATGTATCAACTTTACTCTTGCTTAGCGAATATAGTTACCACCTTCGGGTGTTAGGACGTACGAGTTCTCGTTGCCGAAATGTTTTCTTCTATCTGTAAGATGTGGTTCATTTGTTTCCGACTGGTGGCGCTGTGTCATATTTATATGCCATATAGTCACTGGAAGGAAAATATAACGCCGTTAGAAATATTTGGTTGGTTATCACTTACGATGGATGGATGATACTGATGAGCCCCAATTGAGGGCGAAACAGACTGTCTATCATTTCCATTGATTGTGATGAACAACTTAATGTTTCTATCATACACCATCCAAGGTATATGGAGGCATTTCGATGTTTCGTGAACTCGTATAACCAGCTCCGCTAGGAGGTTTGTTTGATTAGTTTCAAATAAATGTCCTAGTTCACTTCATTTTATATATATATATATATATATATATATATATATATATATATATATATATATATATATATATATATATATATATATATGTATATATATATATATATATATATATATATATATATATATATATACATATATACAGGGTTATTCACTCTATTCAACACAGAATCTTGTAGCCTGAATAAGTGACTTTCGTTTCAGGGATTTAGGTATGCTGGTTTATTTTCGTTATTTTCTGAAATTATTTTCATACTATACTGGGTGTCGCAAAACCTTCAAAGATTATTAAAGGTACGGGTTTTCAAATTAAACTGCCTGTATGTATACGTTTTGAGTTTTTATGTATGAAATATTTGAGAAGTATTGAGTTACGTGAGCGAAATATACAGTGGTTTGTAACAATAGTTCAAGTTTTATATCCCATCTATATATATATATATATATATATAACAATGAATTGACGTTTGTAAGTGTCAGAAAAACTAGATATCAGCTGAACCTATTTGCCTAATTTTAGCTTCGAAACATTTGTAGAAGTCCAAGGAAGGTTTAAAATGTGAGAAAGTTATGAAGAAATTGCAATGAATTTAGTGAAAAAGAATACAAACTGCTCCTTCCTGTCAAACAGAATGCGTTTATTCTATTTATGATCGAAACAAACATTCTTTTCATTTCTTTAATAACGTTTATCGTTTGTTATCAAGACTGACATTCTTACAAAAAATAAATTTTTGAACGCACTATAATAATATTTGACCATAGACAAATTTGACTTTATGTTTGTTGCCAAATATAAGTAAATTCTTGGATACCTTTGTTTGTCAACTAACCAGAAAGTTAACCTTTTGTTTATCTATCGAATAGTATTAAAGCGTCCCATATGTTGGTAGTCCCGTTTTTACACAAATATATATATATATATATATATATATATATATATATATATATATATATATATATATATATATTTGTGTAAAAAAAATATATATAAATATATATTTAAATTACTGTTGGGCTGTTCAGTTATGATTAAACAACAAAAAATGCGTATTGATATGATTTTCATCGTTGTATAATCTCATAAAAATGTTAATTGTATTTTTTCCGTTCCTGAAAGAAATCTTCCTATACCTACCGTTTTTGAGAGACTATTAAATCCCTTTTAGAAAAGTGTAATTAATGAAAAATCGATAAAATTGAACTTGTGAGTGGAGATAAGGAAAACGTTTTTTTAAGTAGGTTCAGGAATTTAAAATACCTATGTTAGTCAAAGTTAAATATCTGAAATATCAGTCAAGCAAGTTCTTATTTCAAGAATTCTAAAAAAAACACAGATTTGATCTTTATAAAATCCAGATTTGCTAAGAACTTTATGAAAATGATTTCGAAAAGCAAAAATAATTGAATTTTGCTGGTGGATGTTAGTTAAAGTGGCAGAAAAGCTAATCTTTTTTGATAATGTATTATTAAGTTATCAATTCAGTCGAATTTGCATAAATACAAAGTCATAAGAAATCAAGAAATCAGAATAAAAGATGATCACTTAATGTGTGTAGTAAAATACTGGGCTCAAATTGAATTTGACCATATTTTTTTAAGGAGATTCAAATGGTTTGATGTTTCTAGATTTCATTCCAAACCAATTTCCAAAATTATTAGAAAAAAACCCTTTAAACATCATAACAAGCATGTGATTTTAATCGGATGGAGTTCCGCTTCATTTTCGTAGCAAGTTTCCGCTATATTTGAATTCTAACTTTAAAAACAACTGGATAGGAGGGGTAATTGATTTCAAAATTGGCCCCTCAGCTCACCGCACTTAACTCCACCAGATTGTTTTTATGGGGATACGTTAAATGATAACAGCACACAATATGAAAAGACGCATCATGGACGGTTTTGAAACTGTGACTATGTACATTTTGTACAGAGTTATTCTTGTTGGGTTTTCAAAAACAATATGGAAGTGGACAGTTGACATTTCGAACATCTCTTATGAATATTTTGGTTTTGCTTTATGTTATCGTTAATATTTTATAGTAGAGGAGCCCAAGCGGGGATTTCGGAATTTACTAAAGCGCAGCAGATTGATATACAGGGGGATACCTTGTACCCGGTTAAGAACCTCCACCAAATATGAGCCCCATATACGAGGCCACCCGTCAAGAATAAAGAGTTTTATTGTAAATATGAGCCTTTATATTGAATTAAAAATAAAATAAATTGTTTCGTCAAATCAAAGCTTATTATGTCTTGTGATATTTTTATATACTTTGAAGCATACCAACAAATTATCCACTTAAAACAATCGAAATATTATATCGGTCATAAAGTATTCAAATCAGATATTTTTTCGCCTGAACATTGTGTCTAGAACTGTATTAATTCAGTTTCAATGATCATATTTTTAGCGGTACAAAAGGGTTAATTATGAGTAATTCACTGAGCCTATTGTTATCAGAAATATTCATGGACAATTTAGGACATGCTATCTATAAACTTTCCTCAAGTCAACGTTTTTTTCATTAGAATAGATATGTGGATGATTCAATTTTCTATGTTACAGGGACCCTCACACAGCTCAACTCGTTCATAATATTTATCAAACTCATACATAATAACATCAAATTCACTTTGGAAACAGATACCTACTAATAGTGTCATACATAATAATTCCATTTATCTGTTTCAACATATAATGGCAGCGAGTGTTGTTTGCGTCCTTATATATCCCTCTGCTTCATTGACTTCGTTGTGATTGGTTGTTCTCGGTGGCTCCGGCTTCCCGTGATTGATCCTGCTTGTTCCGCCTGCTGTTCCTCCTCGTGATTAGCTGCTTGACTGGAACGTGCACGATGTGTGGCATGAGTTCTTCATGATGGTTTCCAAATAGCCGAGATTCGCTGTGCGTCATTTCGGGTGTTCAAACAACTTCTGGCTTTCTCTATCTCGATCGCCTCACTGGTGATTCTAGTGTGCAGACGCTGGCAGTTGACAATCATTCTAGTGTTGGTGAAGTCGATTTTATGTCATGTGTCAAGTATATGTGATGTAAGGGACGATGAAAGATCTCGTTGCTCCACTGTATTTTGGTGTTCGGCCCTTCTCACACTGATTCGTCGGTTAGTTTGACCAATATATGTGCCGTCACAATTATTGCACGGTATCTCGTAAACTCCCTGTCCTTCTAATGGAATACTATACTTTGAATTCCTCAAATGTTGGCTAATCTTCTTGTGCGTCGTGAATATAGTATCGATGTTGTTCCGACGCAATAATTGGCCTATTCGGTCTGTGGTTCCTTTGATGTACGGACTCTGCTGAATGTGGGATCCCCATTAGATATAGTCTTTGTTTTATTTTCTTGTTTTGCTTTTCTGATGGTTTATGTAGAATTTTTTGAACAACAAAACCACCAAAGAAGAATATTACCTACTGCTGCGGAACAAGCAGCTTTGAAGAGAATCTGAGAGAACCAACAAATCATCATACTATCGGCTAATATAGAAAACGCCACAGTGGTGATGAACTTGTGGCATTTGAAGAATATACTCGCTGACGAAACCTCATACAAACCCATCAAAACCGACCCTACCACTTATTTGGAAAATACAACGAAGGCAAAGATACACATTAGCCCATTAGACCCGGAAGTACAGAAACAACTCATACCGCGAGAAAAATCATCCAGATTTCCGAAACTCTATGGCCTTCCAAATGCACACAAACCTGACTTGCAACTCAGACCTATCGTTAGTTGTGTGGGTTCAGCTCTACATCCATTATCAGGATACCTATTCAAACAACTGCAGCCACTTTTTGAGAAAGCTGAATCTTATGTGAAGAATTCGCAGCATTTCCTAGAGATCCAAGAAGTAGAAGTGGAACCAAACGATCTTCTGATGAGTTTCGACGTAGTGTCTTTATTCACCCAGGTTCCAGTAGAGGAAGGCATAGAAATATAGGAACAGGAAGAGAAACTGGAGCCACACATCATTGAACATCTGAAGCATTGTCTCAAGAACACCTATTTGACCTTTGCAGGTCAAGATACAAACAACTCGAAGGATCACCAATGGGATCGCAAGTTTCGCCACCTTTTGCCAATATCTTGATGACATTGTTCGAAACCAAGACGCTGAATAGATCCCATGAGAAAGCAAAGCTTCGGCTTCAATATGTCGACGATACTTTCGTCATTTGGCCCCATAGAGAAGAAAAACTACATACGTTCCTCAATCACCTCAACAGTCAACATGAACGTATTCAGATGGAGCTAGGAGAAAATAACCAGCTTTCCTTCCTTGATGTTCTGATAATGAAGAAACCGAACGGAAAACTTGGCTACACCGTGTACCGAAAGAAAACACACACGAATAGATACCTTCAGGCTGACTCACACCATCACCCAGGAAAACTGTTTTCAACATCAAAATACTCATTTGTCGTTCCATAACCATTTCAGATACGGATCACAAGAAATGTGAAAAGACCACCATCGAGGGAGCATTGAAAGCCTATGGTTATTCAAGGAAAATAATCAGAACAGCAAAACAAGAAAATAAAACAAATACTACATCCGATGGGGATCCCACAGTCAGCAGAGTTCTCTTACCGTAAATCAAAGGAAAGTAGATAGGCAAGGCCGATTCAAGCGCACTCTTGGTCATTTTTGCTTGTAAATTCCCATAAGGAAATCTAAAGTCCAAACTACCAAAAAAAGTTTCCTTTTGGAACCATTTCCACTATCTTTGAATTTTGAGTTTTCCTTATGGAAATTTGGATTTGAAATTATCGAAAGTAATCTAGAATCAGCCTAGCCTGTTTCAGGGTCAGTGACCTTGCTGATTTATTTATAGTATAAAAAACCCTTGTTCATATTATGCAAGAGGGATATAAGCAAATCAATATCTTTGTGGTTGGTAGCAGAGGATAGGTACACAAATTGAAATATAAATATTTATTTATATTATATATATATATAATTTTTTGCTATATTATAATTTCATTAATGGTACATTAATTATGACGAATCAGTATCCATTAATTAATCATCATGAGGAATGGTCGAAGGTATCTTATAATGTCCCCAAGGCAGCGTCTTATCTGTTCCAGGTATTAAATACCATTTTTTGTCTTCAGGGCTGAGTGCAATTTCCTGCTGTGTGATATAATATACCTTATGCTTATCAGATCTTATTAAGTTTTGGGTTACGATAACCTCCTTCCATGTGTCAGGACATTTTTTATAGTCTACAAAAGTAATCTTCGTCCACACAACTGACGATTTCACTCTTTTTGCTTTCTTCATAACGCCCACATTTTTAACAATGTCGTCTTTCTCATCATTATCGTATCCTCCATCAACCCACTGCTTCTTTTCTTTTTGTATATCTTCATAAGTCTTTAATACTTCTGTAGTATATAATTTTGAACGAAGTCCTACATAATTTGTTATAGGAGTTTCATTGTTTTCATCTTTCATGATACCCAATACTTTCATATTCACTTGAGGAATCCAATAAATATTTTCAGGAAGATAATCTGATGTGTCAAAACGGGTATGACAATCACGCTTCATACCCTCATTTGGATTTTTATGAATCTCATAGATTAAACTATCAGTGTCCGTATAGATGACGCTGCAGTCGCCCCCAAACTCTTTTCTCATATAATCATAATGAAAAGCATAAATAGTTGTTTTAGCCAAGTCGAGTATTGCCTGTCCAATATATATAGGTTTATTGAAGAAGACTTCTAGCTTTCTCAACTCAACAGCAACAAGATTTTCGTTGAATATAGTAGAGTTCTTGAATTCTGGTTAAGCAATATATGCCTCGGCGCCATACCGTCCAGACCATTCAGTGAGAAGGCGCACGTTAACGCGTTCACGTATGTTTTCCATAGTTTTTTCAGTAACAATATAAAATGTTAACATAATTATGTTGAAATAGCAAGAATGTTATTTACCGAAAACAGCATTATTCATAAGTTTGAATAAATTTTTCTAAAACTTGTTTTTTGCATTTATTCGAGGTTTAGTATTCAAATCAATATAACACTTAAGCCAAGCTACTTGATTCTACTTCAGGACTTTACGAATTTTTTTAAGAACCAGACCATATTGAATTGCCTGCTTTAATGCTTGATAATGAATAATATAATTTTTCTTATGATGTAGTGTGGCCATCAATTTTGAGGGTTCCTTTCTAGTCTTACGAGGTTTACAGGTTTTTATATTAATATATTCAGGGCAAAATGGCAGATCTTAATGGAGATCGTGTAATTCTTGAGGATAATCGAGATCCACTTCTAGCATGTATCCTGTATCTGAGTCATCTGGAATGGTGGTGACATCAATGTTAGTGTTAACCCATACAAATTTACAGTATGGGAGATATTGACTCATGGCCCAACCATACTGAAAAGAAAAAGCTATGAATTTTCAACTAGATTTTAAGAATAGTATATAATACCTGATTATTTATGATAGTGTATATTATGTCAAATGGTTATGTTCTCTCGCTTCCTTATCATTTACAGAGAAAGACTAATCACATATATGCCACTCCCTCAGCTTTTTTAAATTCAGTTTCATCCTGAGGAGTCATATCAATATCATACGAACACCAAAAGACAGTAGACATATCTTTCGCTAGCTCTTCCATTTCATCTGCGAATCACTGCATACAATCCTCCACACGATGACATTCATAAAAACTTAGAGAATCATCATAGGAACACTTCAGATAATATCCTACAGCTGCAGCTTCATGATGTTGCGGCCTTTTCTTATCATTTGTCGGTGTCAAAATGCTTTCTAGATCTGCGTAAAAATGAATGGTGCTTTTTCTTTATGCTTATGATTTTTAAATTTAGGAATATCTTCACCTACTCGAGGCATCTTAATAGCATTCATCATAAGGCAGATTTCCTTATGTTTTCTCAGCTTATCATGAGACTACTAATAGTGGAGACATCTGTCGCAAATATACTTTGTATGGTCTTTTTTGCTAAACTGTTTTGATAGTAAGCGATTTTAATCTTTGATTAAAACATAATGAAACTTTAATTCCACCTCAGCATTATTTCAATCATCAATATTGTTTCCAGAAAAATAGTTATTTTGAACCATCAAAAGATTGATATGATTATCAACACAGTTTTTAGTCAAGTATAGTGGAAGAGTGATGAATCCATTAGCTTTTTTCTTAAGGATGTAAACGTTGATAGACACTTCATTCTGTTTTTCGAATGATGGAATCTGTTTCATAGTCATAGGAAACTGAATTCCCTTCATTTTTAGTACTTCCGAATAATGTGGATTTTTAGTAATTCCATTAGCATTCTTCTCAACAGAAAACAACGCAGCCACTACAGCCCACGCAAAACAAGCGTTATCATTATTCTTCAAATTAATGCAGGCATATTTTTTCTTTATTTCTACTGGTAGTTCAATGTGAGGTGATTCCAATTGAGGGGTGAATTTATTAATATAAACACCTAAATTAACAACTTGCTTCAAGGCCCATCCAGAGTCTCACTCTTGAAACTCTTCCAACCTTCTCAGTAAAGGTTCTTTAACATTCTCATCGAACCAAGAGTTAAGATCAGTAACTCTGTATATAGGCTTATTATATGTTGTGAAGTATTTGAATTCACTCAATACACGACTGCCGCTCACAATTTTGAACTCTTCACCGAAAACTGCGTTAACCATGACAGATTCAGTTTTTTTCAAGTTATTAGGTAGTCGTCGTCTGAATATGGCACGACAATCAGTTAAAACCTCTAGAGGATTCTTATGTTTGAAACCTGAAATACTCCTGTTCTAATACGGTGTTCGAAAGCTGTGGCTAAATCATCCCAGCGAACTCTGTCCCATGCTGTTTCTCGCAGAGCCGTTAGACCAGCTCCTTGATTTTTCAAAATTTTCAGCTGGCTACGCATACTCTTCACTTGTCCCAAGTTCATTATGAGATTCTGCTTTTCTCCAATCATCTTCACCGATTTAAATTTTTTGTTGATTATCCGAAGAGTTAATGAACACACTTTAAGTCCACCACTAACCATTCGATCATCATTGCTTATTTTTAGGAAATACAGCAGTGCCCGTATCTTATTCAACAGTGCAGCAAACATGTTGGTTGTAGTCTCATGAAAGATCAACTTTTATTTTCTATATTAATATAGGAGTCAAAGTCAACATTGCTAGAAAAATATAATGATCACCGTATAAAAATTAAATTTGAGGTGTAATAAATATTATATTTAGTTCCTGAACCTCAAGTAGACCCCTGAACAGGGTATGTGGTGCCGCATCGGAACTATGCCATCAGTGCACGAATTAGAGGTTAAGAACTAGATAAAATATTCATAGATCTCAAATTTATATTAACTTTCCGTAATAAAATAATATTTATTCAATTCTCTTGTCACCGAAATTTGGCCAATAGGACGCGTCTTCTATAGCCAGGACAAGACATAGGCAACTATTTTCCCAGAACATCTTAGTAGATACGTCGACATTGGTTATACCTACTCATTAACGATGACTGCCTACTTTGTACATAGGTCTTTCAGACATCAAGAGCAAATACTCTCTTCCTATAGGAATCCGTCTGTCATGCCTTCGTGAAGGAAATAGTCAGTCATCCCTTTTATACCAGAATGGAGCAACAATTAATTAATGAATCAGTATTGTTTACTCATTTTCATAAATATTAAGGAAAATTACCTCACCTATTCATTCAGTACTAGTTACTTCAAATCGTGAAATTCAAATATCTGTAAAAAAGATCGTAAAGATACGTGAAATTATGTTAGATCTTTGAACATCATATTATCACATTTAACCCTCATAAAAGAGTCTATATTAAAGTATAAAAATCTAAATATCTCAGAAACAATATACTTCAGAGTGAAAATAATGTTTCCGCAGACTCTCTGGATCCCTTTAGTGGCCTTTTGACGTTCCATAGCATATTATAATATGAACACCATAATGAATAATTCGCTATCAAAAAATTTACAAGTCCAACTTTGAACTAAATTTTTCTAAATCTACATCAAAGTAAGAAATCTAAAAATCTCAGAAGCGGTACATTTTAGGGTGAAACTATCGTTTTCTTTGGATCTCTGATAACTCATAGTGACTTCATGACGTACCATAGCATATTATAATATAAACACCATTATAAATAATTCGCTCTCATAATAAAAAAATTTTGCAAGTCCAACTTTGAACTAAATTTTTCTAAATCTACATCATAGTATAAAAATCTGAATATCTCAGAAACGGTACATTTTAGGGTGAAACTCACATTTTCCTTGGCTCTCTGACAACTCTCAATGACCTCATGACGTTCCATAGCATATTATAATATAAACACCATAATAAATAATTCGCTCTCATAATAAAAAAATTTAAAGTCCAACTTTGAACGAAATCTTCGAAGTCTACATCAAAGTATGAACATCTAAATTTTCCAGAAACGGAACATTTTAGGGTGAAACTAACGTTTTTTTGGCTCTCTGACCTCATGACGTTTCACAATATATTATAATATAAACACGCTGATATTCAATTCGCCCTCACATTGAAAAACTTTTACAAGACCAACTTTGAAAAAAAATAATTTAAGTCTACAAAAAATATCTACTAAAGAACCACATACCTAATAGGCCGATTACTGCGACGGAACAACATCGATACTATATTCACGTCGCACAAGAAGATTAGCCAACTTTTGAGGAATCCAAAGGATAAAGTTCTATTAGAAGGACACGGAGTTTACGAGATACCATGCAATAATTGTGACGGCACATATATTGGTCAAGCTAACCGACGAATTAGTGTGAGGAGGGCCGAACACCAAAATGCAGTGGAGCAACGAGATCTTACTTCGTCCCTTACATCACATATACTTAACACAGGACATAAAATCGACTTCTCCAAAACTAGAATGATTGCCAACTGCCAGCGCCTGCACACCTGACAGGCGATCGAGATAGAAGTTGTTTGAACACCCGAAATGACGCACAGCGAATTTCGGCTATTTGGAAACCAGCATTAAGAACTCATGCCACACATCGTGCACGCTCCAGTCAAGCAGCCAATCACGAGGAGGAACAGCAGGACCATTCACGCGTAGCCGGAGCCGCCGAGGACAACCAATCACAACGTAGCGCAACGAAAGAGAGGTATATATAAGGACGCAAACAACACTTTCACTCAGTTGAGTGTATTCACTCCGACCGAGAAGAGCTACCTGAAGATGGCAAATGTGATTTTGCTGAAAAGTCGAGCAGACTTCAGCAGACGAAGCCCATACGCGGATACAAACCTGGGAAACCAGACGACCAGATTATCGTCGCGAAAACCTGAAAGTCAACATATATATATATATATATATATATATATATATATATATATATATATATATATGTATATATATAAATATATATATATATATATATATATATATATATATATATATATATATATATATATATATATATATATATATATATATATATATATATATATATATAATATATATATATATATATATATATATATATATATATATATATATATATATATATATATATATATATATATATATATATATATATATATATATATATATATAATTTATATATATAATAACCATGGCGACTAATAAGGATAATAATGTCAGTAAACATTAAAGTGATTTTGAGTAAGTATTCTGTAATTATAAACATTCTGAAGGAGATATAGTGAGTAAGAAGGTATCGTGCATCAAATGCAATAAAATTCATAAACTGGGATATTTTCCAAGAGCTCGAACTCAAAATAGAGACCATGAGTGCATGCTGGAAGATGTGATGGCCGGGGAAATCTAATCTCAGGAGGAGGAAACTCTCCGTAAGGAAAATCAACTACTGAAACGTTTAATACAGCAAATGAAAATGGTGCCTTGGAATTGAATGTAAAACTTTTCTGAAGAACATGAATTATCTGAGAAGGATGATGAACAATCACAGAGTTAGGGTACGAACATAACAAGTAAGTAGCGGTAGAGGTAGAGGTCGCGGTCGCGGTCAATGTCGACATCTATGTAAAACACACACTTTGAGTTGAATGGAAGCGAACAGAGCAAGTAAGTCGCGGTGAAAGTTTAGCGCGATGCCATTCAGGAGGTTGACATCGATGCTTTTGAAATTAAAATCAGTTTGATTTACATGGATGCTGACCTCGCGGTCTAAAAGGATGTTTCGCTGTGACTTGCGTTCAAGGCAGTATTGTCATCCCCCTTAACAGCAGCTCGCATAGAATACGTGTGGAGTCTGACATTTCGTGCGCTACGGGACTCGAGTTGCCAGTTAATGTTTTAATAATTTCGAGTGCTTAATATGAAGAAATATCTTACAGTTCTTCTTACAGAGCATTTAATCATTAAAATAGAGTTTAATGACTTCAGACCCTTTTGATTTCGAAGCTTCAATTTTGTTATGTTATGGCACTAAAAATTCTTTCAATTTCAGCATTATATTCCAATCAAAGTCTTCAAGTGGGAAAAAGACAAACTTTTCAGAATTATATCCGATGTCGGAACGCAGTTCCGAATATAGAAAAGATATATTTCTGGGCTGAAATCGTATTTTATGAAGATAATTAAAATACTTATTAGTAGTTAACACTAAGAGAGAACTGATCCACAATGGCGGCCATCGAGGTGGGGGGACCTTTCCGTCTACGTCAAATCGGTATTCAAGATGGATGCTATGACGTCATGGGGCCTGGGGGCCCTCTGTCATCTAATATAGACGCTCCTTCTCCTCGATCCTGGCCTGGGGGACCTGACTATCTCTCTCTCTCTCTCATGAGGGTCCTCTCACTCCTTCTCATCGATCCTAGCCCTAGCTGAAATATTAATAAATGAAAAAAGCTGTGTCGGTGTCTGGGATTCGAACCGCAGAATTTCTGCACCAGAGTCTAGTACTCAGACCGGTCATCCATCAACCCATTGTTATAATTAGGATTAAGCGAGTGATATAACTAACTTGCGCGACGTTAATCTTGAATCATAGATATCTCGGAGCATAGAACTGTAATACGTTAAACATTTAAATTTTGAATACAATTCCAACGCTCTCCCCTTTGTTGGTGAGATTGTGAATGATGAGAATACAGTGACCTGTCATACACGATCCACCATCTGTTGACCAGGTTCTGAATGACGATTATACAGTGATCTGTAAGATCGTTAGTTCTTTTTTTTTAGGTTGCTATTAATAGGGACCCAGAGAACTGAAATTTTTTATGAGGGATTCTTCAGGGGGGCACCGAGCCCCGCGGAGTCTTCATGTAGGTTCAGGAGATTGAAATTATATGATATATATATATATATATATATATATATATATATATATATATATATATATATATATATATATATATATATATATATATATATATATATAGGAATAGGGGGCCCTCAGGTGTCTTCATGGGGTCACAGGAGGTCCCCCATGGAGGCACCGGGCCCCCAGGAGTCTTCATGTTTGTTCAGTATATTGAAATTATATGATATATAGGACCGTAGGGGAACAGAAATTCTTTTGGTATATACACTTATTTGTGAAGGGTTTTTCACAAATATGACAATGAGTGGTGACTTCATCAGGTACCTCCGTCATAGGTTCAATGTGCTTAATTTTTGAATAAATAAATTTACCAATTTTATCGATTTCATCGGAGAACCAATCTAGACAATTTTCTCCGCGAAAACTAGCGTAACGTGAGAGATTATCGTCATAGGATCATTTTAGGTAATATCCTACACTGTAGGGTTTGTGTTCTTGATATTTAGTTGTCTTGGCACTAATTTTTTCATTACACTTTTCTAAAATAGCTTCGAAATCTGCATAAATTACAAAAGGACATTTTTGCTCAAAAGAGTGATTTCTGAATTCTACATAGTCATATTTGGGAAAAGTAACTTTAGAATGGTTCAAATCACGACATAACGCTTCATGTTCATTCAATTTACTTTGAGCGCTAAAATAATTCAAACATCTATCACAAATGTATTTTTTTCCGTTTCTCTTGGAGATTTGACCTGATACGAGTCTAGAAAGATTTTTTATCCAGCAATAATGATATCTGATT
Organism: Cynegetis impunctata; assembly: GCA_030704885.1. Taxonomy (NCBI): domain Eukaryota; kingdom Metazoa; phylum Arthropoda; class Insecta; order Coleoptera; family Coccinellidae; genus Cynegetis; species Cynegetis impunctata. The sequence continues at coordinate 1,541,177 of JARQZK010002171.1, read as the reverse complement.
TCGTTGTCGTCATTGCTATCTTCAGGATCTTCTATGACCAGGTCATATTCATTTAATTTAGGATAGTATATATTTTGAACTAATAGTAAATTAACGTGACGATTAGGAAGTAGGTGTTGTTGTTGACTCAACCTGATGGGTATCACTGAATAAAAAGATTTATTTTCACTCTCGATTAATTCCAAAGCATATACATTCACCGAAATATCATTCATTTTTTCAAATTTCGTGATTTGTGTAAGTTCCATAGGGAATTTCAAACCTGTGGTTCTCAAAACTTCAGAGTATAAAGGATATGATGACATTCGTTCTGAATGTCTAGCCGCTGGATAAAGACAACTGACTACGCTCCAGAAAAAGCATGCATTATCGTTGTTCACAACGTTAATGCAAGCTTTTTTGTTAATTATTTCCTGACGTAAATTGATGTAAGATGAACCGCCTGCGTCCATTTCAAATTTATTCATAGCTACTTCCAATAAGACAACTTTCGAGAGAGCCCAACCACTACCTTTAAAGCTCTTCTCTTCTAAATAATGTAAAATTTTGTTTAAGACATTTTCTTTGAACCACATTGATAAATCTGTCGATATATCGATAATAGCATTCGGTGTACCGAAATATTTTCGTTCTATAATTTCACAGTCATTCGATACTTTCACGAAATCACCCCAGAAAGTTGTGTTCACTTTTAAAGTACTGAAATCCTTGAGAATTTTACTGATTTTATTCTTGAAAAGAACTAGAGAATCATCTAAGAATGGTTGAACATCTAAATGACGTAAATTAATAATAAATCCAGTCCTAACTCTATTTTTATAAATAGCATTAATATTCCTCCACCGAATTCTATCATTACGTTTTTTCGGTAAACCTCCGCCACTGTGTTGTTGCTGTTGAGGGAAATATTTAATAAAACAGCTCATACGTTTGAGCTGAACGATTTTGGAGTATATTTTACGTTTTTCACCTATAGTAAAATTAATTCGTTTCAAAGCTCTATAACACGTACGAATATGTGAGAAAATCATTTTTTGCCATGTTTTAGAATTTGAAAGAGAATAATTTTGTTGAATTAATTTGAGAGTTTCATCTATTTTAGTTAATTTACCAGTGAAATTCATTTTTGTATAATTCACACAGACAGAGAGAAAAATATTATAGGAAATTGAATAATATTTACCTAGTTTTTAATAAGTTTAAATATTGGAGCTGGATTGGTTTTTCAGGTTTCCAATGTTCCCTTGGATACGATGGAATATTCTCCTCTATATGACACTTGTATTCTTCAGTCACTCTCTTCAGTAAAAAGATATTGTAGTCACCCAAGTCAAGAAGTACTGACTCTCCGAACGCAGAAGTAATTATTTTTACCTCGTATATTCTGTAAGGCTCCTCGATAATCAGATCGGATAGCTTCTTCTTTGGTTTCCTCTCTAGGAAAGAAACTTTATTCAATTTTCCTAATAAATCCGTCTCTAAAACAAATTAAAAAATATTAAATAACGTTCTGAGGTATAACTCAAAAAAACTTACTTGATTTTCACTTATACAGGAAGACACACCTAAACGGTTAGATCGAAAGTTTAACGATGCTGCTTCGAATGAAGTCGAAGGTGGAATGAAATTAATAAGAAAAATTTCTATAATTATCAGAAGGAAGTTTTTAGTGGAGGAGGGATTTTGCACACGGCCCAAAAATGTTGAATAAGCATGTAGAAATTCCTTTGTTGATTTTTAAGGGAGATCGTACACAGTCAATCTCGATCGAGATCGGTGATCCAGATTGATAATGTATGCGGATCTGGTCTCAAAATGATGAAATCCTGATCCGGATCGAGATTGACTATGTATGGACCCCCTTACATGATTCAGAAAACGCTGATGCTGAAATTCTTCAGTAGAACGAAATATTGACCTATATCTAATTAATTCATTTACTTACGGAACAGAGAATTTGCTGACACCGGCTTCAATTCTACATTCGTCGATCAGCTGATATTGACTCAGTCCGTTTTCGTTCGAACGCGATTATATTTTATATATCAAAATGGAAATGAATTTTTAAGAAAATAACTATTTTGTATGTATGTAATTTGATATCTAAATCTACGAAGACGGTCTCCTATATACCAAAAGAATTTCTGTTCCCCTACGGTCCTATATATCATATAATTTCAATATACTGAACAAACATGAAGACTCCTGGGGGCCCGGTGCCTCTATGGGGGACCTCCTGTGACCCCATGAAGACACCTGAGGGCCCCCTACTCCTATATATATATATATATATATATATATATATATATATATATATATATATATATATATATATATATATATATATATATATATATATATATAGGAATAGGGGGCCCTCAGTTGTCTTCATGGGGTCACAGGAGGTCCCCCATGGAGGCACCGGGCCCCCAGGAGTCTTCATGTTTGTTCAGTATATTGAAATTATATGATATATAGGACCGTAGGGGAACAGAAATTCTTTTGGTATATAGGAGACCGTCTTCGTAGATTTGGATATCAAATTACATACATACAAAATAGTTATTTTCTTAAAAATTCATTTCCATTTTGATATATAAAATATAATCGCGTTCGAACGAAAACGGACTGAGTCAATATCAGCTGATCGACGAATGTAGAATTGAAGCCGGTGTCAGCAAATTCTCTGTTCCGTAAGTAAATGAATTAATTAGATATAGGTCAATATTTCGTTCTACTGAAGAATTTCAGCATCAGCGTTTTCTGAATCATGTAAGGGGGTCCATACATAGTCAATCTCGATCCGGATCAGGATTTCATCATTTTGAGACCAGATCCGCATACATTATCAATCTGGATCACCGATCTCGATCGAGATTGACTGTGTACGATCTCCCTTAAAAATCAACAAAGGAATTTCTACATGCTTATTCAACATTTTTGGGCCGTGTGCAAAATCCCTCCTCCACTAAAAACTTCCTTCTGATAATTATAGAAATTTTTCTTATTAATTTCATTCCACCTTCGACTTCATTCGAAGCAGCATCGTTAAACTTTCGATCTAACCGTTTGGGTGTGTCTTCCTGTCTTAGTGAAAATCAAGTAAGTTTTTTTGAGTTATACCTCAGAACGTTATTTAATATTTTTTAATTTGTTTTAGAGACGGATTTATTAGGAAAATTGAATAAAGTTTCTTTCCTAGAGAGGAAACCAAAGAAGAAGCTATCCGATCTGATTATCGAGGAGCCTTACAGAATATACGAGGTAAAAATAATTACTTCTGCGTTCGGAGAGTCAGTACTTCTAGACTTGGGTGACTACAATATCTTTTTACTGAAGAGAGTGACTGAAGAATACAAGTGTCATATAGAGGAGAATATTCCATCGTATCCAAGGGAACATTGGAAACCTGAAAAACCAATCCAGCTCCAATATTTAAACTTACTAAAAACTAGGTAAATATTATTCAATTTCCTATAATATTTTTCTCTCTGTCTGTGTGAATTATACAAAAATGAATTTCACTGGTAAATTAACTAAAATAGACAAAACTCTCAAATTAATTCAACAAAATTATTCTCTTTCAAATTCTAAAACATGGCAAAAAATGATTTTCTCACATATTCGTACGTGTTATAGAGCTTCGAAACGAATAAATTTTACTATAGGTGAAAAACGTAAAATATACTCCAAAATCGTTCAGCTCAAACGTATGAGCTGTTTTATTAAATATTTCCCTCAACAGCAACAACACAGTGGCGGAGGTTTACCGAAAAAACGTAATGATAGAATTCGGTGGAGGAATATTAATGCTATTTATAAAAATAGAGTTAGGACTGGATTTATTATTAATTTACGTCATTTAGATGTTCAACCATTCTTAGATGATTCTCTAGTTCTTTTCAAGAATAAAATCAGTAAAATTCTCAAGGATTTCAGTACTTTAAAAGTGAACACAACTTTCTGGGGTGATTTCGTGAAAGTATCGAATGACTGTGAAATTATAGAACGAAAATATTTCGGTACACCGAATGCTATTATCGATATATCGACAGATTTATCAATGTGGTTCAAAGAAAATGTCTTAAACAAAATTTTACATTATTTAGAAGAGAAGAGCTTTAAAGGTAGTGGTTGGGCTCTCTCGAAAGTTGTCTTATTGGAAGTAGCTATTAATAAATTTGAAATGGGCGCAGGCGGTTCATCTTACATCAATTTACCTCAGGAAATAATTAACAAAAAAGCTTGCATTAACGTTGTGAACAACGATAATGCATGCTTTTTCTGGAGCGTAGTCAGTTGTCTTTATCCAGCGGCTAGACATTCAGAACGAATGTCATCATATCCTTTATACTCTGAAGTTTTGAGAACCACAGGTTTGGAATTCCCTATGGAACTTACACAAATCACGAAATTTGAAAAAATGAATGATATTTCGGTGAATGTATATGCTTTGGAATTAATCGAGAGTGAAAATAAATCTTTTTATTCAGTGATACCCATCAGGTTGAGTCAACAACAACACCTACTTCCTAATCGTCACGTTAATTTACTATTAGTTCAAAATATATACTATCCTAAATTAAATGAATATGACCCGGTCATAGAAGATCCTGAAGATAGCGATGACGACAACGAAATCAGATATCATTATTGCTGGATAAAAAATCTTTCTAGACTCGTATCAGGTCAAATCTCCAAGAGAAACGGAAAAAAATACATTTGTGATAGATGTTTGAATTATTTTAGCGCTCAAAGTAAATTGAATGAACATGAAGCGTTATGTCGTGATTTGAACCATTCTAAAGTTACTTTTCCCAAATATGACTATGTAGAATTCAGAAATCACTCTTTTAAGCAAAAATGTCCTTTTGTAATTTATGCAGATTTCGAAGCTATTTTAGAAAAGTGTAATGAAAAAATTAGTGCCAAGACAACTAAATATCAAGAACACAAACCCTACAGTGTAGGATATTACCTAAAATGCTCCTATGACGATAATCTCTCACGTTACGCTAGTTTTCGCGGAGAAAATTGTCTAGATTGGTTCTCCGATGAAATCGATAAAATTGGTAAATTTATTTATTCAAAAATTAAGCACATTGAACCTATGACGGAGGTACCTGATGAAGTCACCACTCATTGTCATATTTGTGAAAAACCCTTCACAAATAAGGAGATAATTGTTAGAGATCACGATCATTTTTCCGGGGAATTTAGGGGGTGGGCTCATCAGAACTGTAATTTAAATTTTAAAAAACTTTTTATTGTCCCAATATGCGCCCACAACCTCTCAAATTACGATGGTCACTACATCGTGAAGTCACTTCTTCAACGAGGACCAATCAACCCCCTAGCCCTCAATAAAGAACGATACATTTCATTCACCTATTATCACAAGGAAACTAAACTTAGATTCAGATTTATAGACTCATTCAGATTTATGGAAGCCAGCTTGGACGAACTAGTTTCAACCCTGATTCTAGGTAATTTCAATAATCTGAAAAAAGAGTACTCCGATCTAGTCGATGAGGAATTTGAGCTTCTAACCCAAAAAGGTGTCTTTCCCTACGACTATATAACCGATTTCGATAAACTTAACGATCCAACACTTCCTACCATCGAAAAATTCTACAATAAACTCACCGATTCTCATATTAGCGAGAAAAGTTACCGTCATGCTCAAAAAGTGTGGAAAACCTTTAATATTCAAACACAAGGCGAGTACAGTGACCTCTATATGAAAACCGATATAATGTTGCTCGCAGATGTAATGGAAAATTTTCGGGAAACGGCTACAAAAACCTATAATCTCGATCCAATTTGGTTCAATACTTTACCTTCATATACATGGTCCTGTATGCTTAAATATACGAAATGTCGCTTGGAACTTCTAAAAGACATAGATATGATTATGTTTATCGAGAGAGGTATACGTGGGGGTATTTCGTGTTGCATGAATAGATTTTCAGAAGCTAATAATCCTCGTATGAATGAGTTTGATCCAAGTAAACCTACAAACTATATCTTTTACATCGATATGAATAATTTATATGGGTATACCATGGGACAATTTTTACCATATGGAGGGTTCGAATGGTGTGAAAATACCGATATAGATGTAACTAAAATACCTGACGATTCTCCCGAAGGTTATATACTAGAGGTAGACATCGA
>JARQZK010002171.1:1442500-1530000 GCA_030704885.1 Cynegetis impunctata | reverse complement strand
ATAGGATATTTTATTATGAGATATTCAGCAAAATAATTAATTTTTGATCTACATGGATGAAGATAACATTAAATCTCGATCTTATATAAGAATCATTGAGAGGGAAAACGAAACATTATTAATTGAAAACCATGAGTTTGAAAAAATTTATTAATCGTACTTGTAAGTAACAGTGTTCTTGTTTTATATTCCATTGAACAAGAAATCTATATAAATAATATTTACCTAGTTTTTAATAAAATAAAATATTTGAGGTGGATGGGTTTTTCTGGTTTCCAATGTTCCCTTGGATACGATAGAATATTCGCAATCTCCTCTATATGAGACCTGTATTCTTCAGTCACTCTCTTCGGTGAAAAGATATTGTAGTCACCCAAGTCTAGAAGTACTGACTCTCCGAACGCAGAAGTAATTATTTTTACCTCGTATATTCTGTAAGGCTCCTCGATAATCAGATCGGATAGCTTCTTCTTTGGTTTCCTCTCTAGGAAAGAAACTTTATTCAATTTTCCTAATAAATCCGTCTCTAAAACAAATTAAAAAATATTAAATAACGTTCTGAGGTATAACTCAAAAAAACTTACTTGATTTTCACTAAGACAGGAAGACACACCCAAACGGTTAGATCGAAAGTTTAACGATGCTGCTTCGAATGAAGTCGAAGGTGGAATGAAATTAATAAGAAAAATTTCTATAATTATCAGAAGGAAGTTTTTAGTGGAGGAGGGGTTTTGCACACGGCCCAAAAATGTTGAATAAGCATGTAGAAATTCCATTGTTGATTTTTAAGGGAGATCGTACACAGTCAATCTCGATCGAGATCGGTGATCCAGATTGATAATGTATGCGGATCTGGTCTCAAAATGATGAAATCCTGATCCGGATCGAGATTGACTATGTATGGACCCCCTTACATGATTCAGAAAACGCTGATGCTGAAATTCTTCAGTAGAACGAAATATTGACCTATATCTAATTAATTCATTTACTTACGGAACAGAGAATTTGCTGACACCGGCTTCAATTCTACATTCGTCGATCAGCTGATATTGACTCAGTCCGTTTTCGTTCGAACGCGATTATATTTTATATATCAAAATGGAAATGAATTTTTAAGAAAATAACTATTTTGTATGTATGTAATTTGGTCTCCTATATACCAAAAGAATTTCTGTTCCCCTACGGTCCTATATATCATATAATTTCAATCTACTGAACAAACATGAAGACTCCTGGGGGCCCGGTGCCTCCATGGGGGACCTCCTGTGACCCCATGAAGACACCTGAGGGCCCCCTATTCCTATAAATATATATATATATATATATATATATATATATATATATATATATATATATATATATATATATATATATATATATATATATATCATATAATTTCAATCTCCTGAACCTACATGAAGACTCCGCGGGGCTCGGTGCCCCCCTGAAGAATCCCTCATAAAAAATTTCAGTTCTCTGGGTCCCTATTAATAGCAACATAAAAAAAAACTAACGATCTTACAGATCACTGTATAATCGTCATTCAGAACCTGGTCAACAGATGGTGGATCGTGTATGACAGGTCACTGTATTCTCATCATTCACAATCTCACCAACAGAGGGGAGGTCGTTGGAATTGTATTCAAAATTTAAATGTTTAACGTATTACAGTTCTATGCTCCGAGATATCTATGATTCAAGATGACATTTGACAGTTACGAATAACAGATCGGATGACGTATGACAGATCTGAGATATCTATGATTCAAGATTAACGTCGCGCAAGTTAGTTATATCACTCGCTTAATCCTAATTATAACAATGGGTTGATGGATGACCGGTCTGAGTACTAGACTCTGGTGCAGAAATTCTGCGGTTCGAATCCCAGACACCGACACAGCTTTTTTCATTTATTAATATTTCAGCTAGGGCTAGGATCGATGAGAAGGAGTGAGAGGACCCACATGAGAGAGAGAGAGAGATAGTCAGGGCCCCCCAGGCCAGGATCGAGGAGAAGGAGCGTCTATATTAGATGACAGAGGGCTTCCAGGCCCCATGACGTCATAGCATCCATCTTGAATACCGATTTGACGTAGACGGAAAGGTCCCCCCACCTCGATGGCCGCCATTGTGGATCAGTTCTCTCTTAGTGTTAACTACTCTTATTTATTTTTTTATTTCAACTCTAGAAGTCGTTAGAATAGTTGCTAGATTTTTTTTGTCGCTAGGTACATAGAAAACGAAATGTCGCTAGATCTAGCGACAAAGTCGCTAAAGTGGCAACACTGGCTCGACTGAACATCGCTGGAAACCTCCTTGCTATTTGCGGTCAACATCGATCGCGACTTAGCTAGTGGCATCCACCGCGACCTTCACCTCCACCGCGACTTAGTTGTTCTGTTCGTACCCTTATAGTTCTTCCTTTGCATTGAAGAATAATAATCAAAACAAAATCGCTCCAGCACATGCTTCTCAATGAAATTTTTATACGGTGATCATTATATTTTTCTAGCAATGTTGACTTTGACTCCTATATTAATATAGAAAATAAAAGTTGATCTTTCATGAGACTACAACCAACATGTTTGCTGCACTGTTGAATAAGATACGGGCACTGCTGTATTTCCTAAAAATAAGCAATGATGATCGAATGGTTAGTGATGGACTTAAAGTGTGTTCATTAACTCTTCGGAGAATCAACAAAATATTTAAATCAGTGAAGATGATTGGAGAAAAGCAGAATCTCATAATGAACTTGGGATAAGTGAAGAGTATGCGTAGCCAGCTGAAAATTTTGAAAACTTAAGGAGCTGGTCTAACGGCTCTGCGAGAAACAGCATGGGACAGAGTTCGCTGGGATGATTTAGCCACAGCTTTCGAACACCATATTAGAACAGGAGTATTTCAAGTTTCAAACATAAGAATCCTCTAGAGGTTTTAACTGATTGTCGTGCCATATTCAGACGACGACTACCTAATAACTTGAAAAAAACTGAATCTGTCATGGTTAACGCAGTTTTCGGTGAAGAGTTCAAAATTGTGAGCGGCAGTCGTGTTTTGAGTGAATTCAAATACTTCACAACATATAATAAGCCTATATACAGAGTTACTGATCTTAACTCTTGGTTCGATGAGAACGTTAAAGAACCTTTACTGAGAAGGTTGGAAGAGTTTCAAGAGTGAGACTCTGGATGGGCCAAGCAAGTTGTTAATTTAGGTGTTTATATTAATAAATTCACCCCTCAATTGAAATCACCTCACATTGAACTACCAGTAGAAATAAAGAAAAAATATGCCTGCATTAATTTGAAGAATAATGATAACGCTTGTTTTGCGTGGGCTGTAGTGGCTGCGTTGTTTTCTGTTGAGAAGAATGCTAATGGAATTACTAAAAATCCACATTATTCGGAAGTACTAAAAATGAAGGGAATTCAGTTTCCTATGACTATGAAACAGATTCCATCATTCGAAAAACAGAATGAAGTGTCTATCAACGTTTACATCCTTAAGAAAAAAGCTAGTGGATTCATCACTCTTCCACTATACTTGACTAAAAACTGTGTTGATAATCATATCAATCTTTTGATGGTTCAAAATAACTATTTTTCTGGAAACAATATTGATGATTGAAATAATGCTGAGGTGGAATTAAAGTTTCATTATGTTTTAATCAAAGATTAAAATCGCTTACTATCAAAACAGTTGAGCAAAAAAGACCATACAAAGTATATTTGCGACAGATGTCTCCACTATTAGTAGTCTCATGATAAGCTAGGAAACATAAGGAAATCTGCCTTATGATGAATGCTATTAAGATGCCTCGAGTAGGTGAAGATATTCCGAAATTTAAAAATCATAAGCATAAAGAAGAAGCACCATTCATTTTTACGCAGATCTAGAAAGCATTTTGACACCGACAAATGATAAGAAAAGGCCGCAACATCATGAAGCTGCAGCTGTAGGATATTATCTGAAGTGTTCCTATGATGATTCTCTAAGTTTTTATGAATGTCATCGTGTGGAGGATTGTATGCAGTGGTTCGCAGATGAAATGGAAGAGCTAGCGAAAGATATGTCTACTGTCTTTTGGTGTTCGTATGATATTGATATGACTCCTCAGGATGAAACTGAATTTAAAAAAGCTGAGGGAGTGGCATATATGTGATTAGTCTTTCTCTGTAAATGATAAGAAAGCGAGAGAACATAACCATTTGACATAATATACTCTATCAAGATATGCATGTGATCTCTGTAGTGTTTCATAGCCTTAGTGGGTATGATGCTAATTTCATTCTTGAGGATGTTGCAGCAAGGATGCGTGGAAGGATTGGTTTATTACCTATAACTAAAGAAAAGTATATCCTTTACTGAAAATATTGTGGAGCACCAATTCAATTCCGATTCATTCCGATTTATGAACTCCCCACTAGATAACCTAGCGTCATACTTAACTGAATATCCAAATCTGAGATCTCTTTTTTCTGAAATAGATGAAAACCGCTTCGAACTATCGACAAAGAAGGGAGTTATGCCGTATGATTACCTTGATGCATTTTCGAGATTTTATGAAACGAGTTTACCATCTATTGAGGCTTTTTATAATAATCTCGATAATAAACCCTATCTTAGAAGATCTCACCGTAGAGCACAACGAGTTTGGAATGAATTCAGCTGTAACAACTTAGGAGAATACGTTGACCTGTACATACATAAAGACAGATACTCTTCTTCTGAGAGATGTATTTGAACAATTTAGACCGAGTTGTCTTGAAACTTATTAAGCTTGATCCTGCCCATTATTTCACATTACCCGGTTACCATGTTGAAATATACGAAACAGGAACTAGAGCTTTTCACTGTCCAGATAGTTTCTCTCCGTTGAACGGGGCATACGTAGAGGTCTCAATCAAGAATTTAGTTTTAGAAGAGCTACTGCAAACAACGTTTATTGTAATAATTATGATCCGACGAAGCGTTCAAAGTATTTGATGTACTTTGACATAAATAATCAGGTATTATATACTATTCTTAAAATCTAGTTGAAAATTCATAGCTTTTTCTTTTCAGTATGGTTGGGCCATGAGTCAATATCTCCCATACTGTAAATTTGTATGGGTTAACACTAACATTGATGTCACCACCATTCCAGATGACTCAGATACAGGATACATGCTAGAAGTGGATCTCGATTATCCTCAAGAATTACACGATCTCCATTAAGATCTGCCATTTTGCCCTGAATATATTAATATAAATACCTGTAAACCTCGTAAGACTAGAAAGGAACCCTCAAAATTGATGGCCACACTACATCATAAGAAAAATTATATTATTCATTATCAAGCATTAAAGCAGGCAATTCAACATGGTCTGGTTCTTAAAAAAATTCGTAAAGTCCTGAAGTAGAATCAAGTAGCTTGGCTTAAGTGTTATATTGATTTGAATACTGAACCTCGAATAAATGCAAAAAACAAGTTTCAGAAAAATTTATTCAAACTTATGAATAATGCTGTTTTCGGTAAATAACATTCTTGCTATTTCAACATAATTATGTTAACATTTTATATTGTTACTGAAAAAACTATGGAAAACATACGTAAACGCGTTAACGTGCGCCTTCTCACTGAATGGTCTGGACGGTATGGCGCCGAGGCATATATTGCTTAACCAGAATTCAAGAACTCTACTATATTCAACGAAAATCTTGTTGCTGTTGAGTTGAGAAAGCTAGAAGTCTTCTTCAATAAACCTATATATAGTGGACAGGCAATACTCGACTTGGCTAAAACAACTATTTATATTTTAGGGTTTGGAATTTTAATTTCTCTTTGATGAAAGCCTTGAAATTCTCAAACGTAAGCTCCTCATTATTTAATTGATTGACTATATTTCGATGAATTTGTGGATTTGTGTAAATTCTTATTTGTATATCGCAATTCGAGAATACGTATTTAATCATTTCATAAATTTTTTTCCACTCAAGTTTATCGAGTCCTGTCGATAATTTTGGAAGGGCAATAAATTTGTCTTCATTTTGTAAACATAAAAGTTTTGAAGATAATAACGTAGAAAATACATTTTCGTACGTTGGTTTATCAAAGAATTTATTTTTATTGATGAGGTAGTAGAGCATTTTGTCTTGATTACATATACAAGCAACTTGACTAACATTTTTATTTTTTGAAATTAGTTCTTTAACATTGTTATATTTATTTTTGAACTGAAGAGCGATGCCTTCATTCATATGAAAATCTTTACTGACACAGTGACCTAGAGAAAAATTTGCTGGCGCATTAAATAAATTATCAGTTTTTTCTGTTACGTTATCGCTAGTTATTTTTACGTTGAAATTTAATGGGGAATTCTTCGTATGATGATTGACTTCGTTCATGTTCATTATTTTCAGTTTCTTCGCGAGTTATTGAATTATCAGGAATTAGGCGGCTTAGTGCATCGGCGTTTTGGTTTAGTTTTCCCTTTTTATAAATTATTTAGTAATCATAATCCATTCATTTTAATCTCCATCTTAATAATCGACTTGATGGTTCTTTACAATTTTTGAGCCATGTTAAGGGTTTGTGATCCGTATAAACATGAAATTTTTGTCCGAACAAATAGGGACGAAAATGATTGCATGATTCTACAATAGCTAAAAGTTCTTTCTCAATTGTTGAATAAGATTTTTTTGCATTATTAAATGTTCTGGAATAACAACTTATGGGCAAATCTTCTGGAGTTTTTCCTTGCGATAAAATAGATCCTATAGCTTCATTTGATGCATCAGTAGTTAGTATAAATGGTTTGGAGAGATTAGGATATTGTAAGATTGGTTCTTTGATAAGGATATCTTCTAATAATTTAAATGAGTTTTGACATTCTTGATTCCATATAAATTTTTGTGTTTTCTTCAATAGATGAGTAAGAGGTTGAGCAATAGCAAAGAAGTTTTTTATAAATTTTCTGTAATACCTGACGAGTCCGTAGAATGATTTTATATCTTTTGTATATTGAGTAATTGGAATACTTTTAATACACTCAATCTTGTTCGGATCTGGTTTAACTCCATAGTCACATATTTTATGACCTAAATAAATAATTTCTTTCTTCAAAAATTCACATTTGACTGGTTGTACTTGAAGATTATGTTTATCTAATTGAGAAAATACTTCTTCTAATTTTTGATTATGATCTTCGACAGTTGACCCATATATAACTATATCGTCCATGTAGTAAAAACATATAGTACCTTTAGACAAGAAAGAACGATATTCATAAGACGAGAAAATTCGAAAGGTGCATTTTTGAGACCGAATCCGACTCTATGAAATTCGTATAGCCCTGAAGGAGTTTTTATAGCTGTCTTTGGTTTGTCCTTTTCTTCTATTTCGATTTGATGAGAACCAGAAGCAAGATTTAATGTTGAGAAATAAATTGAATTTACTAATTGGTCTAAAATTTTTTTGGATATTTGGTAGCGGATAAGTATCACCTACAGTTATTTCGTTTAGTTTTCTAAAATTGCAGACTAATCGCCATTTTTGTTGACTTGAATCGCCAAGTTTCTTTTTTGTTACGACCCATATTGGAGAGTTTCATGGTGATTTAGAAGGTCGAATAATATCTTGATCTAACATTTTTTGTATTAGATCTTTTACTTCTCTTTCGTGAAATTTAGGTAATCGATAATTCTTTGAGTTGAAAAGAACATCAGTAGTAGTAGTTATTTTATGTTTTAATGTTTTAGTTGCCGTTAATTTATCGCCTGGAAGATAAGAAGTATGTAAGTATTTTTCTAGTAAGTGTTTTTCTCTTTGAACATTGCTTTTATTTTGAGATTCATATTTAAAATTCGTAAAATGTATGAATTTTTGAAATACTATTTCAATAATTTCTAATGATGGTCTATCAATAGTGAAACTTTTGATATTTAAATTTAAGATAGGAATAGTTGCTGTGTGGTTGTTATTCTTTATCAGGACACTTGGAATGAAGACGTTTCCTTTTATTGTTGACTGCTGTATTAATCCGCTTTGTATATTGTTTACGATATCTACTTCGCAAAATGAATTCGCATCGTGGAGGAATTGTAATCTGAGTTTTGATATCATTGTTGAATTGTATTTCATTGTTGCAAATAGAGACACTATTGTTTTCATAATTGGTAATTCTTTTATGCGTTGTAAAAAAATCGTTACCCAGCAAACCATCGAAGGGAGTTTGTATCTTCGCAGCATGAATTACGTTGAATTCATGAGTTATCTTAATGTTATTATATTCAAGGTTAAGAGATGAAGTCCCCAAAGAATTGATAGGCATTTTTGGATCAATTACAATTAATTGAATTGTCTTTTTACTATCAAGGACCATTTTATTAGGAATTAGCGATGTATGCTTTATGATTGAGACAGCGGCTCCAGTATCGATTAATAATTTTATTTGTTTATTTGGCGCATTAATTAAACAAAAGGATAATGTTTGTAGAGGTTGATCTATATTCAAAGAATCATTACTAAAAATTGGATTTCTTATTGAAAAAGGAATGCCTCTTGAATGGTTTCGTCGGAATCTTGGGCATTCTTCAGGTCCGACGTCTCGCAGTTTAAATGATTTATCTTAGAATTATATTCTTTTTTTCTACATTCTGAAATTAGGTGACCTTTTCTTTTACGATAATTGCAGAATTTTTCATAATAAGAGTTTTGATGTGATGTAGATGGATAATTGTGCATACTATTATTATTAGGACGACTTCTGCATTCTGAAATTAAATGTCCTTTCTTTTTGAAATATTTACAGAACTTTGCATATTCATTTTGAGGATTGAATGAATAATTATTATTTGTATTGGCAGAAAAGTTGCTCATTTTATTATATGAGTTATATCTAGGATTTGGTTTATTTTGAGAATTTCTCTGGTTATAATTATTCAAATTTTTTGTATGAGAAAAATATTTAGGTTTTGTACAGTTAAGAAGTTTTTCTTCTTGAAGTGCAACGGAATAAGCTTCGTTTAAATCATTTAAGTTTCTTGTCCTGAGCATTTGGCTTATTTCGGGTTTCGAATGAATAATAAATCTACGTAATGCAGTTTGTTGAATTGCTTTCTTTAAACCAGTTAGTTCATTAGGACTTTGGCAAATTACAAATTTCAGATTGAATACATTCATTCTTAATACGTTCAAGTCTTTTAAAAAAGGCAGAAATATTTTCATTTGGAAATTGTTTAATCGTTTCTAATTCTTCATGTGCTTGTACTAGATGTTTTGTATAGCTATAAAATTGTCTGATACGTTGTTTCAGTTGAGTCCAGGAAGTAATTTCAGTTATTTCAGTTTCATTTACAACATTAGTTGATAATTGAGAAACAATGTATAAAAATAAACTTGAGATTTGACGATGAGTCAATGCTAATTGAAAAGCAGAGTTAGCATTTTGAATAAATGTATTGAGTTCAGTGCGATCTCCAGAAAATTGTTTAAAGAATTTAAATAATACGCTTAGCGGTAATTCTCCATTTTCATCTTCAGATATTTCATCAATATTATTAGATTCTGGAATATTAGGATTCATTTCGTTATGAGACATAGTGCAATAATATAAGAAGGAATATGAGAACGATTATTCAATTGATCAAAAAATGAAAGAATTGGAAAGACTCACTTGTATCTTTAGTCTTGATTGATTGATTGCTTCTTAGAGCGAACTAGATGCTTCGTTGAGCGAACTAGGATGCTTCTTTGAGCGAATTGAGATACTTCTTTGAGCGAATTGAAATGCTTCTCTGAGCGAATTGATGCTTCTTTGGGTAAATTGAGATGCTTCTTGTGCTTAGACACCCTCTGATCCGGTGGACTTTGTATTGCTTAGACGCCCAATGGTAATTCTTGTTTTCTAGTCACAGAAGTAGTTGCAGGAGGAGGCAGAGAGCCGTAGGAATTCGTTTCTGTTAAGAGTTGATACTCACAGCGGAAATCTTCTCTGGATTTTTTCACTCAGATGTCACTTTAACCATAGGTTGATATGACTATCTCACAATTCTGACACCAGTTTAATGTTGTATTCCTCTGGGGCTCTGCTCAGAGTACAACATTTGTACTTTGTAGGGTAGTTACAATAACCTTCTGACACCAAGGCAGATTTATTGAAGAAAAGCTCCGTAAAACTTTCAGGTTGAGTACTTTATTTCAGGAAAGACTCGAAAACTAACACACCACTACGTTGCACTATTTAGGATGGACTTCATTTGAATGTTGCACTATTTATGATTTATTGCCGTTTTTTTGGATCTGGATTATTATTGAAGCATGAGACATCAATTAATACTGAATAGATTTATGATTCATTATAAGTAAATGAATAAAATAGAATGGTTTAACATTATTAATTAGACGTAGAGAATGAACTACGACGTGTAAAGCACGAAGGAATCTACTGGACTAAAGCTGCGTAGGATTGCTCTGACTTATATACTTTTAGTATAAATTTAATGCTGACCTAAGTAAACATAAATGGGTTAAGAAGAACAATAGGTTCATTGTTAGGATATATATATATATATATATATATATATATATAACTATGATCTCTATAATCTAATATTATATATATATAAATATATACAAAATCGAAATTACAAGCTTTAGCGGAGCTGGTTATACGAGTTCACGATGCATCGAAATATTTCCATCGGAGCGATTGCTACTCACGGTGTATAAAAATTTGCAACAACATCGATGTGCTGTAGCAACTTTACGTGTCAGGATGTGTGAGTTCTCTTTGCTGAAATGTTTCACCTGTTTCAAAGACGTGGTTCATTTGTTTTCGACGGGTCGCGCTGTGTCATATTTATATGCGATTGTGTTAAGAAGAGGAAACCATAAGAACGTTTGAAATGTTTGGTTGGTTATCACACTCAGTAAATGGATAGATAATACTGATGAGCCCCACAAAGGGACAAACAGGAGGTCTATAACTTACATGATAATGTTTCTTGTGAAAAGATGAAAATGAAAATGTCTGTCATGGAGGGTATTTTGTGTGATGTCTGACGGAGGGGAGTGATTGTCCTAGCGGTTGATTTTTCCAGTCCAATTTAGTACACCTGTAGTGTAGACGGGTCAGTTGTGTGGTGTTTAATATATATATATATATATATATATATATATATATATATATATATCTATATATATATATATATATATATATATATGTATTATATATATATATATATATATATGTATATACGTATATATATATATATAATATATATATATATATATATATATATTATATATACTATATATATATAGTATTTGAATTGTTGTTGCCTGTGATCAATTTTTTAATTTCTTGAATTATTATTTAGGCAATAAAGGCATGGTTGAATCTTAAAAAACTCGATTTTATTAAAAAAATTGACGTATTCACTACGACATTCGAAAAAATTGAAATTTCTTTGACATTTATTGATTTGAAAAAATTGAATATAACAAATACGATTTTGTCTTGTCTTGTTAAAAATTTTTTGTTCGGATGCAGTTGCTCCCTGTTACCTATTATGTGCTATTCAGTCTAATATTAACATTCAAAATTGTTATCATTAGAAGGTAAGGGAAACTACAGAAACCTTTACCCACGTAATGTTCGAAAAAAATAATAATAGGTTACTATTTATCTAACAACAAAGAAATTAGTTGAGGGAAAAGATTAAAAAAGTAGAGCAGAATCATCATAACAATTATCGGTATAGAACGCTTATATGGAAGCAGCCGTTGACACGTGTTTCGGACTCTTTGGTCCTCATCAGAACGGCGTAGCTAAGGATTGGATTGAAAATTTGGAGATGAAAATAGTATAACAAACAAAATCCTCTGAAATGGAAGAAAATCACACATTTGTGGTTTATTTTTTGAACTCTCCGGCATGGGAGATTTTGTCAAACTTTGCCACGGAGGCAATTAATTCCATCTGAGAGATCTCAGAAAGAGTAAATTAACAATAACAAAGAAATTAGTTGCGGAAAAATATTAAACAAGTAGAGCAAAAATTATCGGTATAGCTCGTTTATATGGAAGTAGCCGTTTTTAATGAAATTTTTAATTAGAATTTCAATTTATTTAAATAAAAAGAGGTACTTACATTGAAGAACAATTTTTGAAACTTTCAGTTCAAGTAAGGGATCATTGCCATATTTTCAGCTTGCAATATTTAATTATTTATTTGAATTGTTGTTGCCTGTGATCAATTTTTAATCTCTTGATAATTATTAGCAATAACAGGCTGGTTGAATCTTAAAAAACTCGATTTTATTAAAAAATTGACGTATTCACTACGACATTCGAAAAAATTGAAATTTCTTTGACATTTATTGATTTGAAAAAATTGAATAGAACAAATACGATTTTGTCTTGTCTTGTTAAAAATTTTTTGTTCGGATGCAGTTGCTCCCTGATCTCTCAGATGGAATTAATCGCCTCCGTGGCAAAGTTTGACAAAATCTCCCATACCGGAGAGTTCAAAAAATAAACCACAAATGTGTGATTTTCTTCCATTTCAGAGGATTTTGTTTGTTATACTATTTTCATCTCCAAATTTTCAATCCAATCCTTAGCTACGCCGTTCTGATGAGGACCAAAGAGTCCGAAACACGTGTCAACGGCTGCTTCCATATAAGCGTTCTATACCGATAATTGTTATGATAATTCTGCTCTACTTTTTTAATCTTTTCCCTCAACTAATTTCTTTGTTGTTAGATAAATAGTAACCTATTATTATTTTTTTCGAACATTACGTGGGTAAAGGTTTCTGTAGTTTCCCTTACCTTCTAATGATAACAATTTTGAATGTTAATATTAGACTGAATAGCACATAATCGGTAACAGGGAGCAACTGCATCCGAACAAAAAATTTTTAACAAGACAAGACAAAATCGTATTTGTTATATTCAATTTTTTCAAATCAATAAATGTCAAAGAAATTTCAATTTTTTCGAATGTCGTAGTGAATACGTCAATTTTTTAATAAAATCGAGTTTTTTAAGATTCAGCCAGCCTGTTACTGCTAATAATTATCAAGAGATTATATATATATATATATATATATATATATATATATTTATATATATATATATATATATATATATATATATATATATATATATATATATATATATATACATATATCACTCAATACACCGACACACACATATATTATTTATCGTTCAAGTATATTTATGATGTCTTTTAGATAATATGGAACAAAACAATAAAGTTTTTGAGGTGAATTATGGTTGTGTATAAAAAGCAGCTGGGTTGTAATAGGTGGGTGTTGTTAAAATATGGTAGATTAGATAAAACTTATTCTTCAAACTGCTTCGAGCCATCGTTTGCATAATATTATGCCTCAGTTTTTATGTACTTTATTGGAGAAAGAGTGATATTCAATCATGGCGATACTATGAATCAAAAATTATCCTTTAAAAATTTGATCACCGACACATATTACTAATTAAGGAATTTTTGCTGTGGAAATTTTATATTGTTATTTCAAACATCTAGAGGGGCAAATATCTAGAGTGGGAATAGAAGGTGCAAATAATTGAAGAAAATAAAACAGAAATCCTCCGCATGGAGTTCTGGGAAATCATAAAAGTTGGAAGCATACAGTTATTGCGTTAAAAATAGACGTGCTTCTTGGTAAGTTCACTTGTTGCTTTTTCAGACACCAAGATTGTTCAGTTCTAAGTAACAAACAAATGAATAAATTCATAGTCAATAATAACTTATATTTTTTCATCGTTTCATCACATAATTGAGAATATTGACTCCAATATACTATATTATAAAAATGATTATATATATATATATATATATATATATATATATATATTATATATTATATATATAATATATATAATTGATTATATATTATATAATTTAATAATAAAATATAATAATAATTAATATATTATTAATATATATAATATTTTATATATCTAATATAAAATAAAATAATTATATATATAATATATATATTATATTTTATATATTATATAATATATATAATTTACTACAATTTTAATATATTATATATTATATATATTAATTAAATATATATATATATATATAATATTATAAATATATAAATATTTTATATATATATTATATAATAAATTATTATTTATAATATATATAATACTATATATATACAATATATAAAATATATAATATAAATATATATTTTTAATATATATATAACATATATATATATTATATATATATATATATTATATAATATAATATATATACCTATATATATATGTATGTATGTATGTATAATCAGGCATTATCGAAATTAAACAAGGTAACTTAACTGAATTGATCGTACTGATTGGTTGAAAATCATACGAAAAAAAAATCAGCAATAATATCACAAGAGCATCGAAAATATTCGATTATACTTCCGAGTCACGAGACGTATTTTGCGAAACATCACGAAAGCGCAACTCGAGTAATGTTTCAAGAAAATACGTCGAGCGACGAGGTGAGTATACCGATTATTTTCGATTGCTCGAGTGGTATTAGCTACGATTATATGACGAATAAAAAAAATTAATTTTTCTGATCAAAACATCGTCAATATGAAAACATTCAGATTTTTACACGGAGCGAAACACACAAACGATTATATCGTGTCGTCAAAGGTATATTCACTTATCAATATGCAGTACTTATGCAAAATTCACGGATTCTATTGGTTATTCTTAGAGGCCTCGGTAGACCAGCGGTAAGGTGCCTTGTACCGTTTTTAAATCGAGGATTATGGGTTCGAGTCCCATCTTGCTCTTGGGTGTTGTGTATGTCCGGAATTTAGTGGTAATATATGATTAAAAATTTTTGGGTAATATACATAGTTTACAAGCCCATTGGTCGTTCGGAACCGGCGTTGAACTGTAGGTCCCTCGAGTAAATTGGTTTTTTCTACTTGAGTTATATAATCACATTTATAGACTACGCGATAAGAATATATAGAGAAAATATGGGTCACAAATTTTTTATTCTGATTAAGCCAGGCAGCTGTTTTCTTTTGTAATTGACATCATCGAAACTACAGAAAAACAATTAGTATCGAAAAAAAGTACTTGATTGAAATTCTAATTGCTCAGATGAAATAGCCAATAACTCAGGTTCAATTATACACGCCTAAACGATCGATTTTATTTCAGCTTTCTCTATAATCACATCAATACTGTTATGGACTTCAAGGGCCAATCCAGGGGGAAAGCGTGCCATGGGGGCCACGCTCCCCCACAGAGCATGTTGAATATACCTAAAATAATGGAGTGCTTTCCACAAATTAAAATAAAAATAATTAACCCCCACACCAAAACGAATGTTATGTTCGCTAGGTATTATAAAGTGTTAAGTCGTAGAAAAATATAGTTAACTGACTAAGAATTAAAACTAACTAATATTTTTATTTCTTACAAAAGCCATTTACAATAACACTCAATTGGATAGAACAATTTCTACTTCCTCGCAATCTTCCTGTAGTTTTCTTCTAAACAGTTTAAGATTTGAAAAAGAATAATTTCTTCGCAGTTTTTTTGAAATGCTTTATTTGTAGTGTTTACTTGTCAATGGTACGATCGATTGTAATCGATGCCTTGAAAATTGGCTCACAATTTCTAGACTCATAATATTTTAATCGTTTTGAGGTTTTTTTCTTCCTTGTTGCTGTCTCAAAAAGAGTTAGTAAAAATAATGATAACTTAAAAAGTTGATATCTCAAGAACACCAGTTTTATATCGCCCAAATTCTCAGGAAAGATTTATAATTATATATACTTTGGAATAATGAATTTAGAACGCAAACTGGTAATTTTTTCGCCATTTTTTGAGAATTTCCACGAATATTTTACGTCTAAGTCTACAGTAAATCTAAACAAATATCAGAATCCTCGGAAAACTTTACATCTAATATGGGTTTGTGAAACTTCCAAATACGCTTCTACGAGTTCTTGTAACTGAAAATATGCGAAAATGCCAAAGGTGAAAAAAAGGCGGTCTCCATTATCTCGAAGTAACATTGCATTAACAATTGAATCATCTATAAGTTAATCCGTTAAATAGCTGAAAGCACAACCTTCGATTTGTGACCTTATACTCGTAGAACCCCAATAGCCCAATAGCTCCGTTTGAACAGAAGTAACAGCGATTTAAAATTATATATATATATATATATATATATATATATATATATATATATATATATATATATATATATGAAAAACTTGGTTCTCGGAATGAACCGCGTAAAAGATTTGAAAAATCTCGACGTTTCGGCTCCTTTGGCGAAGCCATCTTCTTCAGGAGAATTAGAAGGGAAATAATTCAGATACGTGGCATCAATCTGCCTACTCCACCAACCGTACCTGTCAACTCTGAAGTCTCAACCTGCCTACTCTTCAGAGTCAACTGATCCTCGCGTGGCCGTATTTATAGGGAAAGGGGGCGGGTAGTCCATTGACGTAGTTATTGACGTAGTATTGACGTCAATGGGGTATTCACGCACGGTATCAGTGCGGGATGCACTCTGATTGGGTGTGACATGGCGACCGCTGAGAAGTGGTTTCCATGCTGATGGGAGTCTGTGACTGTCATCTCTGGTGTTCAAACAATTTGGACATTTTTCTATTTCTACAGCTTCACGAAAAATTCGGGATTTGAAAGATCGGACGGGAGCAATAGTTCTTGTATTGAGGAAATCGATAATGTGGCCTGTTTGGGTGTGATGTTGGGAAAGGGCGTTGGTGAATCTGAGTGTCTTACTAAAAGTGCATGTTCCTTGGCACGGACCTCAATTCGTCGGTTCGTTTCTCCTATATAAGAACGAGGACAATTGGAACAGGGAATCTCATAAACACCGTGATTTTCGTTAGGAATTTTATCCTTGACGGATCTGACCAAATGGAAGAGTTTTAGTTGGGTGGTGAATATTGTTTTGATGTTTGTGTTTTTGAGAGACCTTGCGATCTTATCGGTTACTCCTTTGATTTCTCAAATCTTTTACGCGGTTCATTCCGAGAACCAAGTTTCTCAAATACTTCCGACCGCGGAAATATCTTTTGACATATATACTATATTATTATATATTATATATATATATAGTATATATATATATATATATATATATATATTTATATATATATATATATTATTATTATATATATATTAAATATATATATTTTTATATATATATATATATATATATAATATATAATATAAATATATATATGTATATATATATTATATATATATAAATATTTATATATATATATATATATATATATATATATATATATAAAACAAGCAAAATTATCGGGTCTAGCCCGAGAATGTCGAAGCAGCCGTTGACACGTGTTTCGGACTCATTGGTCCTCATCAGAACGGACGTAGCCAAGTATGTGATGGAAACCTGGAAATGAAACAGCAACAACAGCAGATCCTTTGCTTCGGAAGACAATCACACATTTGTGGTACATTGTTCGAACTCTCCGGTTTGGGAGATTTGGTCAAACTCTGACCCACGAGGCGATTAATGCCATCCGCGAGACCCTGGACCGTGGAAATAAACTACAAGAGGAGATTTATCGCGGGGAAATAGTATATAAAACAAAGCAAAATTAGCGGTCTAGCCCGCAAATGTCGAAGCAGGCGTTGACACGTGTTTCGGACTCATTGGTCCTCATCAGAAGGCGTAGCCAAGTATGTGGATGGAAAACCTGGAAATGAAACAGCAACAAGCAGAATCTTTGCTTCGGAAGACAATCACACATTTGTGGTACATGTGTTCGAACTCTCCGTTTGGGAGATTTGGTCAAACTCTGACCACGGAGGCGATTAATGCCATCCGCGAGACCTGGACCGTGGAAATAAACTACAAAGAGGAGATTTATCGCGGGGAAATCAGTATATAAAACAAGCAAAATTATCGGTCTAGCCCGCAAATGTCGAAGCAGCAGCCGTTGACACGTGTTTCGGACTCATTGGTCCTCATCAGAACGGCGTAGCCAAGTATGTGATGGAAAACCTGGAAATGAAACAGCAACAAGCAGAATCCTTTGCTTCGGAAGACAATCACAACATTTGTGGTACATTGTTCGAAACTCTCCGGTTTGGGAGATTTTGGTCAAACTCTGACCACGGAGGCGATTAATGCCATCCGCGAGATCCCTGACCGTGGAAATTAAACTACAAAGAGGAGAATTTATCGCGGGGAAATAGTATATAAAAACAAGGCAAAATTATCGGTCTAGCCCGCATATATGTCGAAGCAGCCGTTGACACGTGTTTCGGACTCATTGGTCCTCATCAGAACGGCGCGTAGCCAAGTATGTGATGGAAAACCTGGAAATGAAACAGCAACAAGCAGAATCCTTTGCTTCGGAAGACAATCACACATTTGTGGTACATTGTTCGAACTCTCCGGTTTGGGAGATTTGGTGAAACTCTGACCACGGAGGCGATTAAGGCAATCCGCGAGACCCTAGCCCGACGAAATAAACCACAAAGAGGAGATTTATCGCGGGGAAATAGTATATAAAACAAGCAAAATTATCGCGTCTAGCCGCATATGTCGAAGCAGCCGTTGACACGTGTTTCGCGACTCATTGCGTCCTCATCAGAACGGGCGTAGCCAAGTATGTGATGGAACAAACCTGGAAATGAAACAGCAACAAGCAGAATCCTTGCTTCGGAAGACAATCACACATTGTGGTACATTGTTCGAACTCTCCGTTTGGGAGATTTGGTCAAACTCTGACGACGTAGGCGATTAATGCCATCCGCGAGACCCTGGACCGTGGAAATAAACTACAAAGAGGAGATTTATCGCGGGGAAATAGTATATAAAACAAGCAAAATTATCGGTCTAGCCCGCATATGTCGAAGCAGCCTGTTGACACGTGTTTCGGACTCATTGGTCCTCATCCAGAACACGGCGTAGCCAAGTATGTGATGGAAAACCTGGAAATGAAACAGCAAACAAGCAGAATCCTTTGCTTCGGAAGACAATCACACATTTGTGGTACATTTTCAAACTCTCCGCATTTTGGTAGATTTGGGTCAAAAACTCTGACCACGAGGCCGGATTAATTCCATCAATCGCGAGATCCCCTGCACCGTGGAAATAAACTAACAAAGAGGAAGATTTATTGCGAGGAAATAAGTATTATAATGTAACCACAAATGTGTGAATTGTCTTCCGAAGCCAAAAGGATTCGCTGTTGTGTTGGGAATTCTGCTGTGTTGCTGTTTCATTTCCAGGTTTTTCCATCACATACTTGGCTACGCCGTTTCTGATGAGGACCAATGAGTCCGAACACGTGTCAACGGCTGCTTCGACATATGCGGGCTAGAACCGATAATTTTGCTTGTTTATATACTATTTCCCCGCGAATAAATCTCCTCTTTGTAGTTTATTTCCACGGTCCAGGATCTCGCGGATGGCATTAATCGCCTCCGTGGTCAGAGTTGACCAAATCTCCCAAACGGAGAGTTCGAACAATGTACCACAAATGTGTGATTGTCTTCCGAAGCAAAAGGATTCTGCTTGTTGCTGTTTCATTTCCAGGTTTTCCATCACATACTTGGCTACGCCGTTCTGATGCAGGACCAATGAGTCCGAAACACGTGTCAACGGCTGCTTCGACATATGCGGGCTGAACCGATAATTTTGCTTGTTTTATATACTATTTCCCCGCATAAATCTCCTCTTTGTAGTTTATTTCCACGGTCCAGGATCTCTCGCGGATGGCATTAATCGCCTCCGTGGTCAGAGTTTGACCAAATCTCCCAAAACCGGAGAGTTCGAACAATGTACCACAAATGTGTGATTGTCTTCCGAAGCAAAGGATTCTGCTTGTTGCTGTTTCATTTCCAGGTTTTCCATCACATACTTGGCTACGCCGTTCTGATGAGGACCAATGAGTCCGAAACACGTGTCAACGGCTGCTTCGACATATGCGGGCTGAAGACCGATAATTTTGCTTGTTTTATATACTATTTCCCCGCGATAAATCTCCTCTTTGTAGTTTATTTCCACGCGTCCAGGATCTCGCGGATGGCATTAATCGCCTCCGTGGTCAGAGTTTGACCAAATCTCCCAAACCGGAGAGTTCGAACAATGTACCACAAATGTGTGATTGTCTTCCGAAGCAAAGATTCTGCTTGTTGCTGTTTCATTTCCAGGTTTTCCATCAACATACTTGGCTACGCCGTTCTGATGAGGACCAATGAGTCCGAAACACGTGTCAACGGCTGCTTCGACATATGCGGGCTAGACCGATAATTTTGCTTGTTTTATATACTATTTCCCCGCATAAATCTCCTCTTTGTAGTTTATTTCCACGGTCCAGGATCTCGCGGATTGGCATTAATCGCCTCCGTGGTCAGAGTTTGACCAAATCTCCCCAAACCGGAGAGTTCGAACAATGTACCACAAATGTGTGATTGTCTTCCGAAGCAAAGGATTCTGTTGCTTGTTGCTGTTTCATTTCCAGGTTTTCCATCACATACTTGCTACGCCGTTCTGATGAGGACCAAATGAGTCCGAAACACGTGTCAACGGCTTGCTTCGACATATGCGGCTGAACCGATAATTTTTTGCTTTTGTTTTATATACTATTTCCCCGCAATAAATCTCCTCTTTGTAGTTTATTTCACACGCGGTCCAGCCGATATCGCGCGATTGCGCATATTAATCGCCTCCGTGCACGTCAGAGTTTGACCCAAATCTCCCAATTGCCGGAGAGTTCGAACAATGTACCACAAATGTGTGATTGTCTTCCGAAGGCAAAGGATTCTGCTTGTGTTGCTTGTTTCATTTCCAGGTTTTTCCATCACATACTTGGGCTACGCCGTTCTGAATGAGGACCAATGAGTCCCGAAACAACGTGTCAACGGCTGCTTCGACATATGCGGGCGAGACCGATATTTTTGCTTTTGTTTTATATACTATTTCCCCGCGATAAAACTCCTCTTTGTATATATATATATATATATATATATATATATATATATATATATATATATGAAATTGAGTTTTTGGTGCCAAGCATCATAAAAAATTATGAAACGAAAATTTATTTTAGTCATCGGTTTAAATTTGCTTATCACATCCATTTGAATAAGTAGGTTTTCAAAGTGAAAACCTGCTTACAATACCTATATATAGTAGGTTTCATGGCGCTCGGTTCAACGGCATGGAATTTGAGACGCTGCTACGCGTTTAAAGGCGAGTTTAGAATTCTCTTACATCATATTTATATATATATATATATATATATATAATATATATATATATATATATATATATATATATATATATATATTTATGTAAATATGTATATATATATATATATATATATATATATATATATATATATATATATATATATATATATATATATATATATATATATATATATATATATATATATATATATTTTTTAATTATGAAATAATTGAGAATAATTCATAGCAAAGGAGCGAACAACTATAGATTAAAATATTTATTTTCAGTAACACTACTTTAGCAGTATCATTGCTTTAGGATATTGCAGAAAAATGAGAAGGACTATTTACATTTCCTAATGCTTGTATAAAAATAAACTCAACACTAAAGTGTAATGTTGCACTGAAGAAACGAGTAGCTCTCTAAGATGCTCAAATCGGAAAAACAATTAATTTTTCACCTAGCTACGTAGACAAAATCCTTCAGATTCCACTGATATTTCATTCAATGAACTAAGGATCAATTTGATATGATTATCTTTGAGTTATTCATTCTGTGAGAGAAAATTTGGGAAAGCCGGATTCAAAATGAATTACGCCAAGAAACTTTTGGAGATTCAGAAAGGAATTGATCAGATCATAATAAGAAAATTACTTTTCAATAACAGACTGAATAATTGCTTCAACTGGTCAAATTAACAGAACTGAAAAACAAGGATATTCAGAAGTTCTCATTGATATTTAACATTTTTTTTACTGATTATTTCTCCAAACGTTTTCCGACAGAATTATTATATATTATGAATACTATATTGAGCAGTCTAAATTCAACAATTTCAATATAATGAGTGTTCATTGAAGACATGCATTCATTATGTTTCACAAATTTGAAATCGTATTTGAAGATATAGCTTCTCAGAAAAATATTAGTTTTACAGTCAGATTGGAAAATCAGTCAAAAATTCAACTATTTAAAAAAATATATGTTGTTCATAATTCTCTTGATAAAAAATATTCTATTTTAATGTATGCATAAAATGAGTTGATATTAGCCTATTCGTTATATGCTGATGAAATTTTTCAAAAAAAAAAAACTGTTCGTCCAATAAAGTTAACGTTATTATAAAACAAAATTTAGGGAAAAACATAATACAAAACTTAAATAATTTGTTAAAACTAGTAAAAGGTTCGACAAAACAAAAACCTATTATTCATGGACTTTTCCTTCATGGAGAAGTTGATAGATTTGAATTTTCCTAAATATAAAACGAATAAGTATACTGTTTGTGTATAAATAGTCGTTATTTATAATCAGTCAGTTTGAAGATTCTACTCTAGATATTGGATCATTGAAACAACATACTTTTAATTGGTCAAAAACTTTATATTACATTATATTATATTGTATTGTATTGTATTGTATTGTATTATATCATATCATATCATATCATATCATATCATATGATATTATATTATAGGTATTTTATTATATTATATTATAATATATTATATTTAGTGAAGCGTAAAATATGTTTTTACCTCCGAATTTATTACTATGAACCGATTTACATGAAAATATGGAATTTGGCTTATCTTACCCTTAGCTTCAAAATTGATACTGACCCGAACTCCGTTTCCACCCTGGCGGTGGTTGCCACCCCTTTTCGGTGGTGAAATTTTTTTTTTCAAAATAACCTCGGATGTCGATAGAAGACCTAAATTTAAGCAAAAAATTTTTCATAAAGTTTTTTCAGAAACCAAATATTTTTCAAGTTATTGGCAATTGAAAATTCGGAATTTTCAGTTCACGAATGTTTAGTTTACTAAGTAGAAAAAAATACGATTAGTTTTTGGGCCATAACTCCTTAAATTTTGAAGCTATCTCAACTTATAAAAAACTATTTTAAAGGTAATTAAAAGAGCTACGATATGTAGTGAAAAACCTTTTATTTTGAAACGGTGAAAGGTCGAAGGCCTCGAGAGAGCTGTTATTGCGCTACCGCGCGCTCTTTAATCAATCATATCTCCGTCAATTTTCGTGTGACAGGGAAAAAAATCCAAAATTTTTGTCAAAAAAAAACTACATTTTTTATAATTACACTTTTTTACGTATCTTTCATTATTTTTGAGATATTATGAAAATAAAGTGATTTTTTTTTTAAATTCGCAAACTTTTTTTTCATAAAATTGTGATTTTTTCGAAAAATATGTGTTTCAAAGCAGCCAAACGGCTAGAATTCATCAAACTCTTTATATTAAAGTTAATTCTAGACGGAATGCGATTAATTTGAATTTTGGTGGAAATGGTACTTATGAAACCCATTGATTTAAAAAAAAACCTTTAGATGTTTCAATTTTTTTCAACAGTGCTCATTTTGAAGCTTATTTAAAGCAATATAAAATCCTTTTTCATTAGCATGCATAAAATTTATTCGCTCTCCGCTAAATGGCATTGAATACATCGATTAAATTTCAGACAAAACAAAAACGGCTTTGATCTTCAATATCTCGCTTAATATTGCACTTGGAACACTCTATAAAAAACTTATTTGTTCAGTTTTACCTTTATCTGTTCATTACAGTATTATCGTTAAAATGCATATTTTTGGAGATATTTGCAAAAAACCGTTGAAAATCGTGGGAAAATTCCGAATTTTCAATTGCCAATAACTTGAAATTATTTGGTTTCTGAAAAAACTTTATGAAACATTTTTTACTCAAAATTGGGTTTTCTATCGACATCCGAGGTTATTTTGAAAAAAATTTCCACCATCGAAAAGGAGTGGCAACCACCCCCAGGGTGAAAACGGAGTTCAGGTCACTATCACTTTTAAAGTTAAGGGTAAGATAAGCCTAATTCCAAAATATTATGTAAATCGGTTCATAGTGAAAAATTTCTGAACTAAAAAGCTTCAATGACTGCACTAATTATAAAGTACCTATATTGAAACATTTTGTCATACTTTTAAGGATTAAATAAAATAAAATAAATGGTTATCATTCATATCACTTGATAGCATGTAATCTTTGTAATGGATACATATTACGAAAGTGGAACCACACTATTCAATTATCGGCCCTTTTCTCTTTCTCATATACTTAAACAACTTCTCGGAATAGGTTACAGCGTATGAAATATATTTATTCGCAAACAAAATAACCTTCCTGAACAGCGGTCCCAATTCAAAACTGGTAAGCAATAACTCGTTCCAATAAGCAGAGCAATGGTATTTTAATGAAAATTTCACACCTGTCATTCTAAGCCAATCACACACTTTCATTTCGACAATTACCAATGACAACCTTCAAATTTTTCGGAAATTTTTCTCCTCCTGTCAAGCTAGGCGAACAAAATTAATAAGTGGAAATTTCTTCTTGACAGCTATCATATGATAAGTTTCAAAATGAAACATGTCAGATTTTTTTCAAATAAATTTTAGTTGTGAAATTTTCTTACCGAATCCCCCGTGTCCTTGAATTAATTTCCGGAAATAATTCAAGCACTAGTGAGTGAAAATTCCACACCTGTAATTTTGAACCAATGAAAATACGTTATTTTGACAGATCACCATGGCAACGGAGGTATTCTAGTGGAAATTTTTCTCTCGTGGGATACCCAACAGCGAATTATACTGGAATTTTTTGACGTTTACAATAACAGACCATTTTTGACAGACTGGTTTTTCTACCACTTGTAGTTACTCAAAACTTATGTAAAATTGAAGAATATACTATTTTTTATCTTGAAATGGTATTCCCATGCAACTACCATGACTAGAAACTACCAATTTGAAGGCCTAAATAATTGCTGACAAAGCTATGACGCGCTATGAATCTGCAGCTTTCCGAAAAACCTCTGAAGTTATAATTTTCTACCACTTGCAGTAAGCTCAAGTAACTATAAAATAAAAGAATATTATATTTTTTGTCCCTAAATTACACTTTTGAGCTACTACAATCAGTAGTAATCAACAGTTGACATAAATTCAAAACATATTTGGTTTTCTACTCGTCTGCGACTCGGGAAAGTTTCAAAGTATTCATGAGCTCGAAAACTTATCCGGGGATGATTTGACCTCTAGTGGTATTACTAGTGAAAATCAATTATAATCTAACAACGATAAAACAATAGTGCTTACTATTTGAAAGAGAATAATTGATATAAAAAACGAGGTTAAATTCCTATATCAAGAAAATCTATGGTTATTACACATCGACAACTTTTAAACCTCCTAGACTACAATTTTCGTATTTTTTCTGATATATATATATATATATATATATATATATATATATATATATATATATATATATATCCTGGTACTGACCAAATGAGCTGAAATTTGGCACCTGGGGTAATGTTCGACAAATAACGAAACAACCAAAATTTGGTTGAAAAAAAATTGGGAAAGGAAGCAAGATCGGAAATTTTTCAATTATGGCAATTATGTAGAAATTAATTATAAACAACATATTCGAAATTTAAAAATCTCGGTTTTTTTAAAGGTTGTATGGAGCTAAAAAACAAACCCTCTGTAATTGAGTTGAAGGGTTGTTAATTCAACTCAACAAAAATGAAACAAAAGTGCCCTCTTTCTCAACGAGAACAATAGATATATCAAAGGAAATTAAATTTTAAAACTTCATATTACAAAAAAAATCTTCTGTGTACCATGTACCATGTATCTGATACCAAGATTGATGCAAATAGCAACAGAGAATATCTCCTTGATTGCATATCATGGACATGGAGTGTTCCATTCCCGGGCAACCTATAGAATATTAATTTGAGGTGGGTCGCATGACATAAGAAAACTGTTTACCTGCAGAACGAAGCAGTAGAATACTAACGAACTCTCCCAGTTGCAGCCGCTGTAGGAATATTTTCTTTTACGCAGATTATCACATAAACATGTAGATACTTGCTTATTTCCTATACATGGACGCCATCAACGCTTTCCAAAGATATTGAAAAAAATTCAATATTTTAACTATCTACAATCTTGCATCATCATTCATGCGAACCAAAAATTGAACCAATGAAACCGACATTTTTTTGACGTCCGTAAACTAATTGATAGACGAATGCATTGATCATAATGTTTGAGTCAATAAATCAATAATTAACTTAATTCTTTGAATCGTAAGTTGGTTAAAATTAATAACAAATTGATTAGGAAACAACAAATATGATTTTAACCATCATTCAAATTAAATAAATGAAGCAGCGGTGGCTTCAATAGATGTAACGGAACATCTAATCACAACTGATATAAATTTTAGTAAGGAAAACAATGAAATCATGGATTCATGAGTAGGTAATCTTTCGACAGCACTTGCACAAATGAAAGCAAATAGTGTATTTATTCGCCAGGATGCAGTGATTCAAGTATATTTGTTAAGTCAATAAGTTATCAAAATTCTTATATCTTTTCATTTCTTGGCTTCCTAAACGTTCAATTTCAACGTATTGTATGATTCTCATTCAATAGATGATTGGCATGGATTGAACAATTCAGTTCTAAATCATTTCCTTGTTAGAGGCTTGAGTCAAAATTATTTTGAACAAAAATATATAGTACTTTGGAACGGTGAAGGGTAACCCATTGAGCCCTTTATTAGCCGAAAGATTGATGGATAATATAGAAAAAACTATCCACAATATTTTTTCATTTGAATTGATTTGTAGATGATATTTTGCGGAAACCGTTAGGCATAGATTTCTTGAACTCCATACATCCCAATATCAAATTCACAACAGATATGGAATAAAATAACTACAATCAATTCATGAAAAATATACAAGTTCGGTCATAGTCAATAAACAAATATCCAAGAAAGCTGGTTATACCTATGTATTTCTAAATTATTGAAAAATTTTCCTAATGTAATGGATAAAATAACTCTAACAATTTGGAGATCTCACTATAATTAAAACTAACAAATAATATAACTTTAAAAATTTTTTAAATCGTCACATACGGATACTACAATACATAATAATTCAGTTCGTCCTTTCTAAGGTGAAATTGCTGCTTATAATGGTGCGTTTCCACCGAAATTGTTGGCAACTTTAGTGTTTCGAACTGTTTGCAACTTTCCAGAAAATCACCAACTTTTGTTTCCATTGTGTCCACACCAACTTGAGAAACATTTTAGTTGACAACAAGCTGTCTCCACATTCGACAATGTCTCCGACCGACGATTATATTATGCAACCAGCGGTATTTATTATTTTGAGGACAAAAAAACGCAAGCATGAATAATGAGTACGACCAAGCAAGAAGAAAAGTAAGTTTATTGCGGTACTGAACTATTAAGTACTTTGAGAAGAGATAAACAGAGTTATTGTCATTCCGTTTGATATAGGTACTGTACCGAAAAATTTGACCAATAAATAATGGTCTAAAAAACTAAAAAACACGCTTTAAAAGAAAAACAGAAGTATCAAATCATTTTCAATAAATCCAAGTTGAGAATATTGTTATAAAATTTTGATTGTAAAAAAGTGCGGGGTGCTTAGAGTGTTATAATATTTTAATGACAGATATCGGTAAAAATAGTCATTATGAAAATATTTCAAAAAGCACTGCATGCTTTTCTACAATAAAAGAAACGTTTTTGTTAATTACACTATTCTCAATTAGAATTTATTGAAAATTCCTTTCTACGTCTTAGTCTGCTTTTCAATTAAAGCGTGTTTTTCAGTTTTTTTAAACTATTATTTATTTTCTACTTTTTAGTTCGGTTACCTGCAGAAGCGCGTTTTTTAATTTTTCCAAACTATATTATTTAATTTTTAACTATTATTTATATTTGTTTTAATAGTTTCAAAACGTTTTTAAACGCGTACTTGGCACAAAGACACTACCAGGTATCGGGTTTGAAATCGCTACCTCAAGAAAGCGGGTTAATGGGACAAACTATTTTTTTGAAGGAGGTAAATAAATAGCGTATGGTATTATTGCCGGGAAGTCTACACATTATGTGCGATGTTCCGGCGCGGATTACCTCTTTAACTCTTTTTTTGGGTAGTTAGTACCCAGGCGTACTAACCCAGGGGGACCGACGGCTTAACGTGTCCTCTGGAACAAGGAAGTGAAAATCAAGTTCCAAGATTTCTTTACATAGATACATACAATTATCAATATACAAATTCTCAAGTCAATTTGGAGGAGCTGTATAGGTAGGTAAAATCTTAAACCTCACGAAAAAACATGAAATCTCTATTTCAGAACGCGGTTCTTCTGAAAAATTATTTTCATTTCAGTTCTATTAAACTCATTGATTCCCAAAGTGGTCCAGGTGAACCCCCAGGAGTCCACGGGAGGCTCGACAGGGGTCTACTTTGACGTGACAAAAATAAAACAAAAGTGCGTAAATTTATCTGCTTTCGATATTGAAGAACTAAAATATTGGCTTAACCTCACCTATCAATTTACACTCACAGCACAATTAATTAATTAATTAACCAATCAATTCTCAATTTTCTTTCGTAAACTGTTAATTCGTGGTTGGAACTCAGCCCCAACGCAAATTTCCATAGTAAGATTTAATCTTAACATTTTTTGTCAAGTTTTGGAAATATGGTAGAAATGTAGCTGCAGTGGGCCACCGGAAAGAGCAAAATTTTTGAAATGATCTATGAGAAGAAAAAGTTTAGGAACCTCCGTATTAAACCAAAATTAGAACCGTTCAATTTAGAAGATGCTTTTCTAGGGGTCTAAATCGGATTAAAAAACTACGTCCGCACTTAACAGTTGATTTTCGATATCCTGCAATAGTCTAATATTTTCGTGGAAAATACTACTAAAAACATATCCCGACTTGATATCTATGTGATATAAATTGATAAAGGCGTTTGTTAGGCTAATCTTTCTTGTCCATAAATCACAAAGAAGTAAATTACGCATCTAATTTGTTGCAGAGAATATATAAGATCTCAGAGGAATAGGTTTTTTATTGATGAATAATGTGCTTCTTTTGGGACCGCTCAAACATGAAGCTGATAAAGAAAATTGAACGAGCGTGTATAAAATCTGAAAAGAATGTCATTAATCATTTTAAGATACTGAAAATTTGTGTTCGAAATAGGCATCAATGCAATCAATACCACGGTGTTCCCGCCAATGTACTCGAGAGAATCTACTGGAATTAAATTCTCATTCTTAGATGAGCTACATTTGGATGAATATATAAACTATATTTGTCCACGACTGTACTATAAATCATCCATTATACGTGTTCTTCCTGAAGTACAATTATACCTATTAATCACTAGTGAATAATGGTTCATTATACACTGCATGACGTCACTTTCAAAACAAATGTCCAAACTTGAGACATTGTTAGGATAGTATTGTTTGTTTGTTTGTCAGATTTTTAAGTTTTATGTAACTAAGATAACTATAAATTCAATGCCTTCGTTTATTTTCGATAATTTTTCTGTTAATATTAATATAAATAAATAAATGCAAAATTATCTTTTTCATTTTCGTCATAGTAAAAGAAAGGAATGGAATCGATGTCAAGTGAAATAGTTGACGTTTACGTGAGTATGCAGTTTTCAGTGAACACAGAAAATGTTATGTCAACGCTTTTGATAACTATTTTTATTGTTGAAAAAGCAGATTACTACTAATTTTTTCGAGGAAGTCGTGGACAAAGTATAGTATTCTACTCGCACAAAATTACAATTTTTCACTCGGGTGAATTGCGCAAACTTCACCCTCGTGAAAAATAGTAATCATTTTGTGCTCGTTGAATAATATACTATTATTTATTTAGCGTATGGTTCAAGTATCATAGAATGATGCTATAAAAAAAGTTATATATAATGACATAAATAAAATTATTGTTTATACCTATATAAACAAAAGTAAGTGTTATTAAAACTTAAAACAAATAATTCTTTTTAATGAGCTGATTCGATTAGAATTATATACATGGTTGTTTAGGAAAATACTATTAAAATAAGAATTTAATTTGCAAGATAAAGTGAATTTATTATCTTACCTGTAACAATTTTGAAAAATCCAAATATAAAGAATAATCCGTATAAGTAATCAATGTTCAATTTGAACTGAATTGTTAACATCCAAATAGTTTTAGCTACTTTATATAAACATTTTCATGTTTGAAATAAAATTGAAGAAGTTTGTCAAGAAAACTCAAAAGAAATTTCTTTAATCTCATTTAAATATAAGTAATCTTCGTTCATCATTCTTGAGTACAGGCCAGTCGTAAGTTGATTGAAACTAACCCGAAAAACGCTTTTCTGAAAGTTGTTCGCTCTAACAACTTCAATCTGACTCGTTCTATTTCTAGTCGTATTTTCCCCGAAAATAATTTGCACTGTGTCATGAGTAAACATCATATAGTAAACAATTCATCAATTCGATGCGTACTGTTATATTTAGATGTTAGGTTTTAGATAAAATGTGAACTATAAATCATGCCAGGAATTAATTTAATAGGTTTATTGAATATCGAGAGCAAACAATGGCTTCGATTAATTAAGCATTCAGAGAGTACATACCGCTCTATTAGATAAAGTAGATTAAACAAGAGTAATTTAATTATTCGGTCATAATTTCATAATTTTCGAACAAAGCGTTCGGGGTTTTCGTAAGTTAAACTATCGTCCAGTTACACAAACCACCGAAAAATAAAAATCTCTGTAAATCAGCAGAAAGGGTAGCTATGACTATAATAATTCAGCTTGAATATTATTAGAAAAACACATGTTTGATTTTTACGGTTATCATATTATTTTGACTCTATGACGCAGCGTTCCACCACACGGTGGCTTCTTCGGATAGAATTAAATCTTGGTACCTTTATTTTTACATAAAATTTTCAGTACCTAGGAAAAAACGATCAAAACAAGAAATTAAATTAGGGTGGGGGTAGATAGTCCTTCCAGAAAACTGCATCATGTATTAAATATATTCAAGAGAATGTTTTAAGTAAATTTTCAGATCACAATTCTTATACCTGTTGATTTCTAGGAATTTTCAAAAGTTTAATTTCAATCCTCTATTTTGAAATATGGAAATATTTATTAAATGAATGATTCTCATCTAGAAAATTATTGAAATATTTAGAATCTCTCTTAATGTTTACGAAGCAGCTAGATTGTGTATTTTTCTTAGGTTGACGTGATTCCTTGAACTTTTCCACATGAATATCATGTTATTGGAGAGAATACTAACTATAATGAATTTGGAATTGAAATTTCGTACTTCTTCTAGATTCAGTATAGGTACTTCATGTTCTTTAATATAAGATATTGAGAGAAGTTTGTCAGTAAATAATTTCATATCATACCATCATTCAGAGTGAATTTGGATGATTGTGACATATTTTTTCGAATAGCAGCTACAATTTTCATTTAAAACTCGCCAAAAAATTAAATAAGATACTTTCATCTTCTATCTATTTATTTCATACAAAAAAAACTTTATTTATATATATATATATATATATATATATAAAAATATATATATATATATATACATATATATATATATATATATATATATATATATATATATATATATATATATATATATATATATATATATATATATATATATATATATATATATATATATATATATATTATTACTAGCTGACCCAGCAAACGTTGTTCTGCCATATAAATTATCTATCTAGATAGTTATCTATCTTTCTATCTATCTATCGCTGGTTCTATCTATATATCTATCTACTTATTTATCTATCAATCTATCTGACCCGGCAAACGTAGTTCTGCCATATAAACTATTTTCATCTATCTATCTTTCTATCTATTCATATATCTGCTGATGTATCTCTATCTATCTAACTATCTATCTATCATTATATCTATCTATCAATCTATCTGACTCGGCAAACGTTGTTTAAATTATTAAAATGGCTATTAAAAAATATGGGTTGTTGATAGAAGGGTGAAAATTTAGGGTTTTTAGCATTTTTTTAATGCAACATCATAAAAAAATTAAATTAAAAAATTTTGTTCAAAAAATTTATGAAAATGTTTGGGGTTGGACCACCCTGATCACTAAGGGGTATGAAAAATATATTACGACCTATTCTCAGACCGGCTAGTGTTATTTTCTATTGCAATCTTTCAACCCTATTGTGGATCTGTCTATGAAATTTAAAAAAATGAAAATCGTGATGCAAAAATAGGAGTTGATCGTGGAAGGGTGAAAAATTGAGAGTAAATTGAATTTTTTCATTCTCATGACAAAATAAAATAAAAATCTTGCCAAAAAAATTGAAGTTTATAATTAACAAATAGAAAATGGGGCTTGATCGTAGAGGCGCGAAAATTTAGGATTGTATGTATTCTTAGATGCTGTATCATAAAAAAAATAGAACAGAAAATTTTGTCTGAAAAAAAATTTACATTCAGGGGGATGAAAAATAGATGCTGTCCGATTCTCAGACCTACCTGATATGCACACGAAATTTCATGAGAATCGGTCGAGCCATTTCGGAGGAGTTTGACGAATAAAAAATAGGGGTTGATAGTAGAGGGGTGAAAATTTAGGGTTGTATGTATTTTTGAATGCTGTATCATAAAAAAAATGAACAGAAAATTTTGTCTGACAAAAACAATCAAGTGGTGGAATACCCTTAACATTTAGGGTAATGAAAAATAAATGTTGGCCGATTTCTAGACCTACCCGATATGCACACAAAATTTCATGAGAATCGGTGGAGCCATTTCGGAGGAATTTAACAAATAAAAAAGAGGGATTGGTCGCAGAGGGGTGAAAATTTAGGGTTGTATGTATTTTAAATAAATAAACGAGAAAATTTTGTCTGAAAAATAAATAAATTAATTGAGGGGTGGACAACCCTTTAAGATTTCGGGAGATGGAAAATAGATGTTGGCTGATTCTCAGACCTACCCAATATGCACACTAAATGACACGAGAATTTTATATATTAGATATATATATATATATATATATATATATATATATATATATATATATATATATATATATATATATATATATATATATATATATATATATATATATATTTATATATATATATATATATATATATATATATATATATATATATATATATATATATATATATATATATATATATATATATATATATATATATATATATATATATATATATATATATATATATATATATATATATATATATACTAATATACAAATAAAATCACTGGTTAACTAAACCGAGTTCACTCCGGATAATTATCGTAAACAAGTTTTTTAAAGCCGAAGACTTCTGAAGTTGCAAATTTTGATTGAATTTAAATATTTTTTAAGTACCATTTACCATAATAATTTCTGTATTGAAGGCACAAATATACCACTCCAGTGCGCCACTAGTAGAAGATTTGAAATCTCGAAAAATAAAACA
This sequence comes from Cynegetis impunctata, assembly GCA_030704885.1. Classification (NCBI taxonomy): domain Eukaryota; kingdom Metazoa; phylum Arthropoda; class Insecta; order Coleoptera; family Coccinellidae; genus Cynegetis; species Cynegetis impunctata. Next base: position 1,496,285 of record JARQZK010002171.1, on the reverse strand, counting down.
TTGTTTACTTAGATAATCCTTTCAGGTAAAGACTTGAAAATATAATCAATATAGAATTATGTAGTTTGAAATACCCTGACTTTGATCTGAATTATTAATTGTAGAATGAGGGAAGTTATACTATCGAGAGTAATCGACCTATCTGAGATTCCATGCTCCTCAAACGAAACAAACACTTGATATCGATATGGAAGTTAATAATGTAAGCTTATCTCGATCGGATTCCACAAAGTTTCTGGGTATAACACTAGATCCTAATCTGAACTGGAAGGTTCATTACGAATCGTTAAGATCAAAGCTAAGTGGTTTCTGTTTCTTGATTAGAAATTTGAAAACATCATCTCCAGGCAGGAATTATTGGCGGTATACCATGCATATATTTCATCGCACCTCCATTATGGAGTATTGTTTTGGGAAGCATCGACAGCGGCACATTCAGTGTTTACTGTACAAAAGCGTATTCTGATGTGTATGTTGGGTGTAAAACCTGACACATCCTGCAGGGCTTTATTTAGGAAGATGGTTTTCTTTGAATCAGTTCAATAAATTTTAAATATATTGTGTTGTATAATGTATGCCCCTGATGGATTCCGCTCATTTATACTTACAGAAATTGTATACCAGTGTTATTGTTATTCCTCTGCTGTTGTTTGTTAAATTGAAACACTTGAATTTTTTTTTCTTCGAATTATTTTCCACTCTGTTGTGGTCGTGTGTTTTTTCTCTTTCTTTCGACTTGTCCTATACATTATTGTAATGCCTCAAGGGACTAATGAAATTATTATTATTACCCCGAGGCGAAGCTAAAGGGGTTATAGGCTCACGACAAAAAGTTGGGATCTAATCCGATTTTAAAAATTCCAACGGATATCGATAAAATACATATGATTTCATAAGAGAATTTTTGTTCCAAATTTTTCCCAACGAAGAATAAAAAATTATAGCGTTTTTTAGATAGGCATTACGACATGAGCATGCGCCAAGGTCGATATGTACGAAACCTACAAAACATGCGTCGAAGTGCTCTGTGTGCCACGGTAACCAAGCGACGTTGATAGCTTCAGCTTGATTCTGCGTCTGTCTGCTTTCCATCTTATCAATTTGATTCATAATTTGTAGCAAAATGAACCGGGATAGGATATTTTTGCTAAATTTTCACGGATTTTATTCGTAATATCGAATTATTAATACATTTATTGCAATTTTCCTTCATTTCAGTCGTAAAATCTACTTTCATTGTTATTTAATTTATATAATACATTCAAAGAATATTGACGACATGCACATGCGCCGAGGGGTTTTATCATTCCTAGTGCTACGCAGTAGGGTGTCCTTCATTTTTATTATTAATCTCTGCCTTAAATAGATTGCTCAGCTCCTGATACACAGATTCAGTTATGTCAGATGAAAGTTCAGTCAAGAAATATTGCAGGCAGTTGAGTGTATCTTTCAGTTTTAAACTATTTGATTGTTCATTTTGAGTTATAGAGAACTAGTTGCATTTAAAATAATTCAAAAACTACTTGCAATACCCGATACCAAATCAGCTCATTTTGGAGCTGCTGGAGATATATATATATATATATATATATATATATATATATATATATATATATATATATATATATATATATATATATATATATATATATATATATATATATATATATATATATATATATATATATATATATATATACGAAACATGCGAAACATCCACGAGAGCGCAGCTCGAGTGATGTTTTAAGAAAATACGTCGAGTGACGAGGTCAGTATAACGATTATTTTCGATTGCTTGAGTGGTATTCGTAACGATTATATAACCAATAAGAAAATATTTTTTTTTTTGACAAACGTTAAAACATCGTCAATATAAAAACATTCACAAAACACCAAAATGATTATAACACGTCGTCAAGAGTATATTCGTGAGTAATATCGCAAGGGCATCTAATTAGATGCTCGAATGGTATTTGACAAGACTATTTCATGAGTAACAGCTGTCAAGTTTTGCCGCGGGTAAACTCGACAAAACTGCTGACAGGTGCTGTCATACAGTTTTTTCATCTACAATCTATTTTAAAAATTTTCAAAATTGCGCGTTTGTGATTGGTGGAAACTAAGACGAGGAAAATAGTCATCTCTACGCAGTAGTTATGCAAAATTCACGGATTCTATTGGCTTGTTCATGCATGAGTTATATAATCATTTATTTATTTTCCTGGTACTTATAAGTCTAAGTAATATCTCGAACAGCCAGGGGCGGCTAGTCAAAGGAGGCTAAGGAGGCTAAGCCTCCTCAATAATATTCCGTGTATCACTAATATATTATATTGAATAGTCAGCATTCAGCATTTTCATATTAATCAAAATCATATTATTTTATGCACCTACCTTCCTTTCAACCTAAATTATATAATATAATTTATTAATTAAGATAGAAGTTATTTACATTTACTGCATTTCATTCATTTCAAGATTTGTGGCAACGCTGCGGAGGCTTAGAAAGGTATATTCTCAATGTTCATTATGACTGCCACAGAAAAGCAAACAACGGTGCAAATACTCCGAATGAATACTTCATTGCAATAGAAAAGCAAAACACATGTAATTGGCAACACTGATAGGAACCCAGTCTCATACAATGTCGACCAATCACAACTATAGTCGCGTGACATCGAGTGAATTCGTTGGAAAGCATTAATTGAATCGTAGTGTGATCGTAGTTACTAATGGCCGTGTTAATATTACTCGCGTATGGTTTTAAAATGAGTTTGGCTACTGAAGTTAATTCAAAAAATTTTAATGGTGACTTAGTGAAATATTTGTTATCCCATAACTTTAGTGCACTAAGTTATGAGGATAAAGTTTTGATAAAAACATTTCGACCTACCCCTGAATTAAACAATTTGGTTCAGCGTAACAGACAACAAAACCGCGGTTTTAATACAAGGAATTATAAGAGACATCCTTGCCTAACCGGATCACAGGTAAAAAATAAATTATTTTGTTGGCAGTGTTTACTTTTTACTAGTGAAAATGTCTCTGTTTGGGGCCGCTTAGGATTTGAGGATTTAATTCTATACCTAGTTGAAAGTGAGGAATTTTTCACCGATAAAGTTACTTTAAATACAGCACGCGGATTAATATCCTACTTACAAGATAAGGAATTTATATATTTTTTAAACATCTTTAAACTAATTTTTGAACAAACAGAAATAGTTTTTCAAATCTTACAGCACAAGTTTTCAGATGTAATTTACTCACGAAATCGGCTCAAGTTTCTTTTGGAAAAAATTTCAGAATTTCGTGCAGAAGTTTATTTTAAAAAACCATTTTCTGTATTTCAAACTACTGATGATACGACTCAATGTAGCCCAAAACGAAAGAAATTCAGTTACGCAGATATGGAGCTTCACTATAAGCAAATAGTTTATGAAATTTTGGATATTATTAGGGGTCAAATAGAAATAAGGTTCTCTGATTCGAAAGAACTGCATTTCTTCGACTTACTCAATAAAACTTTGTTAACCGGATTTTCGGCTACTTTTCCAGATAACCTTTCGGAAAATTTATGTCAAAAATACACTTTTTTTGATAAGATGGCCATAAAAAGGGAACTGTGTGTTGTTTATAATGACAATGAAATTTTGGGGCAAAATGAAAATCATGTGAGGACTATTAAATACCTTTTTGATAATAATTTGAATCAAGATTTACCCCAAGTTTATAAACTCTTATGTCTAATTGTTTCTATCCCGGTGACATCGGCTTCCGTAGAGCGCTCGTTTTCCACTCTTAATAGAATTAAAACTTATTTACGAAACTCAATGAGCCAGGATCGTTTGAAAAATATTAGTTTGTTGTCTATTGAAAAGGAATTGGTAAAACTTTTGGCGAAAGACAAAAAATTTTATGAGGATATTATAGATCATTTTGCTAACGTTAAAGATCGCAGAATCCCGCTAATCTTCAAAAATATATAATAACTTTTTATTTGCTCTCACCAGCTGTTAAATTCGTTAAGTAGATAGGTAGGTACCTATTTTGTGAAAGAAAAAAAAATTTGATGATTAGATGAATTGATTAATTGGCCGAGAAGAGTTTTTGTGAATATTGTAAATAGGAGTTGTAGGTCTCAAGGTAGACACTCGAAAGTGAAAACAAATTAATAGCGTAGGGTGCTTGTTTTACTTTGATTTTCTTTAAATTATAAGGCGGTTGACCTTGAAATCCCAAAAATTTTCGCCTATGGTGTATTTTTTAACACCCCTTGTAGCCTCCTCAAACCAAAACCTCACGAGCCGCCACTGCGAACAGCTCCCATCAAACCAAATGAGCTGAAATGTGATACCTGGTGTTTTTTCGATGAAAAACTAGCAACATTTGGGTATATTTTTCCAACCGCTGCCATTGTTACGTAGATATCTCTTGTTTTTTCGTGGTTTTTGAAAATTTTCACAACTCTACAGCTTGTGCAGATTGAATTAGAGGGTTTAAATTTGGTACGTAGATTGAGTTCATGTTGAAATACGTTCCATTATGGGTTTAAACTCTTTTCCCCAACCGCGCTGCACTTCTCGAAGACCTTTCCATTCGAATCGCATCTAGACCTGCTTCGCCATCAGTACCCGATGCACTTCCCGAATTTTTCATTTGTTTTTCGAACAAAATAAATTATTTTCTGGTTTTTATTATGGTTTGCTTTTAAAACGCGGATCTCCGGTACTCGATGCTCTTCGTGACCGTTGAATCGCATCTTGTCGCAATGCACTTCGTGTGAAAAATTTGATCTTAATTACGAAGCTTTGCTACTTTCTTTTTTCAACTGTCAATATTAAGAAACCTAAATAACTGAAATTCTTATGCATACCTCAAGTAGTTCATCACCTGGATGAAGCACCCCATTCTGTCCTACTGGTCCATCTGGTAGTATATTTCGAATGTAATGATGTGGTCTCACTTCTTTACCATCCTCAACATCAACCGTACCTTCTAAGCTGATTCCTAATCCGCTAGTCATTTCCTTTCGCATTTCTGCAATCTACAAAAAATAAATCATGGTTAAAAACTCTATGGAAATCTGTCGACTGCGCGAATACTGCTAATGAAAAGTTGAATCGTGGAAGAAATATTTTAAACTGTAACATTTGAAGAAAGGAAAAATTACTGGAAATTTTTCATTTTCCAATCATGAAGAAAAAGAATTAAATGGAAATCTAAGCATGCAGTTAGTTACGCACTAATAATTTAAATTGATTTTTTATTTCTGTCATGAAAGCTAAACCAAGATCACTTCTCGAGATATGAAGTTTATTTGATTGTTAACTCATTGTCGGATCAAACGAAGCTGGCAAAACATCGAGCATCATGTTTTGCAGTCGACCCACCACACCTCCGTGACGGAGCGGTCTAGTGTCCTAGGATTCCCCCCGTGCCATTGGGCATTGTCTTCGTCTATGAGTTTCAAAGGTTTTTTGCACTTCATTGCATTGCACTTCAAAAAAATCATTCATATTCTAAACCCAATTTATTCAGAAGTATTATACTTACAAATATGATTAATATATGAAAACAATCGCTAAATATACACCAGGTGGCGTGGCAGCACTACTTCAGTATCTTTCACTTATCCTATAATATACATAACTTTTGTCAGTTATAACAACGCAACGTTCTTTCAGACAACAGTAAAGAAAATACCCGTCTTGTCAACAAAGCATTTTGCGGTGGTATCGGCAATTGAAAGATACTAGTTGTTTATGGGTAAGAGTAAAAGCAGCAGTCGACGACAAGTGTCAAACGAAACAGTGCAGAGTGAGGGAAACTTTTTTCCGTTCTCTAAAACATCAACGAACTGAGCGAACTTGGTACACCGCATAAAACTGTTTGGAAGATACTGTGTCAACGGTTACACTTCAAACCATATGGTGTACAGCTTTTGCAACACTTGACGCCAAAAGATAATATCCGTCGATTGAAATTCTGCATCAGTATGCTGGATATCAACCGTCTGGGGTCCAGATCGTTGGGAAATTATCTAGGGCACATACGGTACCGGATTCGAATCCCAGATAAGATATCGATGTTGTGATTGTCCAGAATTGCAATTTGAAATTATATATGCTGCTGGGTAATGTAATACGCTTACAAACCCATGAGGGTAGATGATGGAACACAGGCGATTAACTTGCCTGTGTCCCATTATCTCCTTTAAAAATAAAGTATGCTGGAACAGGAGTTTTTGTCGACAAGTGGATATTCAGCGATCAAGCGACATTTCATTCAACCGGAACACTTTTCCAATTAAATGGAATGTGTCTTCACAATGTGCTATTCTGGATACTGAAAACTCTTTTCCGCCATGAAACAAGAAAAGATTTTGAACGAAAAATTTAATAATTTTTACTCTATAATAAAATTCATAAGAAGTCTAATAAAATCGACTTTTCAAAAAACATAAAAAACTTGAATAAATTTTTGTTTCGATTAAATTTGTTCGTTTTAGTATCCATTTCTACATAGTCAAAACACCCAAGCATCATTTATTCATTTTGTGTGTTCAGGAGGATGTTTTAATAAGTCAAAGTGTAATTTCTGAAATATAATAACAATTCACGATTCCATAAAAATACTGATATTTGATTTGAAGTTATAATAAAATAATTGATGGAATCCGTCGTTACTACGTGATAATTTAACATGACGAACAAACACAAAACTTAAATTTACTACATTTATTATCAAAAAAATACTTTGAACAATATAAAACTGCGATTGCAATTTCGGTCACTAGACCATCATCGGGCAGATTGGGTTAAGAACTTAATACAAAATTATAGATTTGACGCTTACGGGTGGGAAATAATTATTGCAGGTACCTAAATAGACAAGAGCAACATATTTCAAGAAGGACTAATCGAAGTGGATTTCCCAAATTGGTACAATAAAATGCTCTCAGAAAAATCATTATTGTTTGAATATCGCCTTTTGCATTATGATTGAGTTCAAAAATTTCCAGTGAGTAAGTTAGTTTTGTCCTTTGCAATCGCGGTTTTATATTTTTCAAAGTATTTTTGTGACAATAAACGTAGTGAATTAAGGTTCGGTTTTTATTCATTGTAATAAAATGGTATTACCGCATAAAAAAATAGATATTGTAATATATGTATTTAAGAAAATAAATAAACATAAGGAACTTATTAGATGCTTGGTATGAAAATAAAATTATTAATAAACTTCGATACCCAAAAACTTGATACATCACTTATTTATTTTTTTAGTATGATTTTCAACCAATCAGAACGATCAATTTAGTTAAGTTACCTTGTATAATTTCGATTATACCTGATTGTACATAGAGTAACTCTACCAATCAGAAACCAACGGGACCTTCAAATTTTGACGTTTATCAATAACTCAAAAAAAGTCGATTCGGAGATTTTTACTTAATTTCCTCAATAAATAATCATATCAAATACAATATGTACTTCAAAATTAATACGGTTATACATCTCAAACTTCCTCCATAATTACAAATCGTGTCAGTTTGACAGAATAATTCTCCCGCTTCGCGGTAGGATTATTTAGACTGTCAAACTGACACTCTTTGTAATTATGCAACAAGGTATCGATCTATAACCTGATTATTTTGAAGTACTTATATGATCCAGTAACTTTGTCGCCTGAAAGTATGGGGTAGTATGCGTTGGCCTAATGAATTATCCAAGTTTGTGACCTCGAGCGCCGAACGCAACTTTGTCAAGAATTGAAAAAAACGTGAAGAAATATTTTCAATACGTAAACTGAATTCGCTAAATATGATACTAAAATTGTTTCTGTAGATCCAATACTTAACGAGATTAATCTTTTCAAAGTCTAGAATTTTTCAAGTTTATCATGTTGACTGGCTTGCTGCTCATAACGTGAGTGAAGTTTGAACTCAAAATCTACAGAATATCTGATCCCAGACCCAGCTTGGGTTTGTGTTTTATATGTAGGGAGACTTTAAGTGAAGGTCAAGTGCTCCTCTCCTGGGGGTGGATATCCACGCCACAAGGCCTCAACCCCAAAATGACGACCAGAGATGCAGCCCCACAACACCTCTTGCGGATTATTTCTTGCGGCTGCACGAAGGGTAGTGTGAACACGTGCGGCAGCAGGAAGGCACGATTAAAATGCTCATCAGTCTGCAAGCACTGCAGCAGGGCCTCTTGTGACAATATACCTGGAAAGGAAGGAAACACACGTGTTTCATTCCTCCTTGAAGTATGTGTCAGGGAGGAGGGCAGCTTGAGTTTGGAATTAACTCCTTCACCCAGATCAGAGGATACACTCGTATGTACAAGTGCAGTAAGGATAAGTGAGGCGGGATATTTATGGAACATAGGGAGTGTGGGTAGGTTCAGAGGATTAATACTGGCCCAGCATTCGCTTGTAAGTATGCAAGCAGTGACTCACATTATCACGAGGAAACCTCTGAAAAAAACTCATTGCAGACCAGTCGGCCCTGGGGTTTGAACCCGAGACCTCCCAAATACTAGCCAGCGTATCTAAGTACTCGACTAACTAGCTTGGTCAATATACCTGATGTTGTAGTAGTAGATATACCAGGAGGCGACGATCTGTCCGATGTCGAAATGGAGGATGACTTGTGAGAACAAGACGTTGACGATTCATCACCATCCCCTGATGGGGATATACAATCCCAATACGTCTTTCCAGATATGGACGAAGCTCAACCGGGACCTTCCAAGAGGGCTAAATTCATTTAATTTTTTCATTTGGAATAATACTCTATTTCCTAACAAATAAACTTATTAACTTTTGTTGTACTTATCTTTTTCACTTCATTATTCGTAGCTTAGCTTGAACATCATCGTTCATACTTCATTTTTTCGTTTTTAACATCCTATCATAAAACTACAGGGCTTCGATAGTATAATCAGTGTCAAAATTCATTCAGAACAACAAAATCGCAAAATATTGCGAAGTTCGAAAAAAATTATAAACTTTGAAAGGATTGATCTCGGAAAGTATTGTGTCTACAGAGACAATTTTAGTTTTATATTGTAGAAAATTTAGTCTACTTCTAAAACATATTGGTAAAGTTTTTTTCAAAAACTATTCCCTTGGGGTTATAACCGCCAAAATTTGAAAAAAAAAATTTTCGTTATTTTTTCGATTTTTGACAAAGTTGCGTTCGGCGCTCGAGGTCGCAATCTTGGGTTATTCATTAGGCCAACATCATAAAAAAGTCTGCAAAAAATCAGATTTACCAGATTTGACGCATGCTGTGATGTATAATGTTACTGGACTAATAGTATTACTACTGATCATCTCGAGAAATTTTCTTTCTTGATTTTTTAAAATTTACTGCGTAAAGAATAAAGATTGATGAATAATTCTAACGTTTTTGATGAATTAAAACATACAAAACATCAAAAGTTTTCTCAAAATGTAGTTACTTTCCCCATTGAACAAAAATTTGTCCTTTAAAAATCATATTCACAAATCGATGCCTCCATATTCCAATTTCTCCAGAAATCAAATATAAACAAGCAAAAATACGTTGCCAGTGAAAAAATCGAACACACTTAACCTACTTACCACGATTTCTGTCTCCTCTCCAACTTTTTCCCTCCATTTTGTTCTCAAGATCTCGTGACTTTCAGTTGATCTCGCATCGTAAAAAAGAATTTCTTGCTCCTCGTTAGTGGGAGTTAGGTTATCAAAGAGGATACCGGAATCGAAGTCGACGCTTGTTCTCGAATCCAGCTCAGGTTCGATCAATAGGTTCATCTTCTGGGAAAAGATTAGCGATACATGAGCTGAGACAAAGAAAGTGATTGACAATAGTTACTGAAATCGATATTTTGAAGGAACACGTTATAACTGAAATAAAGCTGGTATTGTATTCTCTCTAATATAAGTGGAGTGAGGATACCTACTTGATGATATAAATGATGTTCGTCAATACGATATGTTGAGAAGGTTTTATTTCAAAAGTTATGAATAACTTTTGAAAGGTTATGAATGCACCCAAAATTTGTTTGAAAAAATCTTTAATTGCTAAACGAAACGTTGACCAGTTTTAATGAATTCTATTTTTCACTCATTTACCTTCGATTTTTCAGCAATAAAAAGCGTTTTAAAGTGTTGTATAAAATTTATTAAAACTTGTTGAAGTTTCGTCACGAAATTTGTAAAATCTTCAAAACACTCAAGGGAGCAGAATGATTATTACATTCCTTAATTTTTTTTATTTTATACAAAATAATTACCACGTAACTAATACAAAAAATCACAAGATATCAAATCCATAAACTATATAGCACTGTCGAGCGAACTCACAATCAAATGAAAAATATACATTTAACATAAATTTCAAAACTGTCTAGAAACTTACACATATCCTGAAACTTTTTAATACTGAACTACACATCATACAACACAAATCCAAATCAAACAAATTCATACTACATAAGTTGCAAACCGTAACACCTATAAATAGAAAAGCACTTAGTGTAGAAAAGTTCGAACAATTCCATGACTAAATCAAAAAAAAGTTAAGAACTCGAAGAAACAGAATTTCAACAAAAAGGTTTGAAAATTATTTCTATATTAACATACATACATATTTAAATATATATGATGAAAAACATTTTCAGTTTGTTAACGGATAATGATGGATACCAGATCATGATGATATATATTAGTTGCTACTGTCAGTTTATTTATTTATTTGTTACATATTGTATGTCGTGAGGAGAAATGTATTTGTGTTCGTGTTTGAATTAATGTTTTGAAAAAGGCTTGGAAACTAGCCGAAACGTGAACAAAATTGGAATTAAATTTTGAATAATTTCTGAGAGAACATCAATAGACCCTAATACCCACTAACACTTCATCTAAGCATATTTCAATAAAAAGGTTTAAGAAAATTATCAACTATATATATATATATATATATATATATATATATATATATATATATATATATATATATATATATATATATATATATATATTTATATATATATATATATATATATATATATATATATATTATATATGTATATATATATGTATATATATATATATATATATATATATATATATATATATATATATATACAGGGTGTCCCACCGGGAAAGAACGCGATCTGTATATTGAAAAATAGACATAGGAAACTTTTGAAAATTTGACAGTATACTAATGTCTATAGGGGCAACTCGAGTTAAATATTTTCAAGATGGTGGCACTTCCGGTTATATCGGAAGTAGATAGCAACTTGCTTATTTCAAATTGGACAGCCTATATATTAATACATTTTTGGATTCAACACAAGATTCTAGGCAGATTTTATGTATTATGTCCTATACCTAAGTCTAAGCGTTTTTGACATATTCAGGTTTTTATGTCAAAAACGACGATTGCAAGCCCTAATATAATTATCAATTGTTCCTATAAGGAAGCCTTTTCTACTTACTTTTACTATTCCTTGTTGAAAACTTCCAAGAATTTTGTATCCGTAAAGGCAAAAGTGTTCAAAAAGAAACCAAATATCATCCCTATGCATTTTCATTCGTGCAGCATTTAAATGAAACTGATTTTCTTGTGACCGAAATAGTATGAATTCATAGAATTCCATTCTTCTTGGAAAATCAGTTTCATTTAAATGCTGCACTAATGAAAATATGGATAGCGTAGGGATGATATTTATGTTTCCGTAAAATTCTTAGAACTGACGATTTAGATAAGCGTGATTCTAATGCTCCCTTGAAGATTTTGTTGTATATGCTTCAAAATATCCCGAAATTCCTATTTCAATATTTTCATTATTAACAACTGGTTTCTTTTTGTACACTTTTGCCTTTACGGATCAAAAGTTCTTGAAGTTTTCTATAATTCGTTTAATAGTATTTGCTGATGGTCTTTGTTCATGAGGATATCGGGTCGCAAATGTATCACATGTTCTTGAAATAATTTATCACATTGTCCATAAATAATGAATAAGTAAATTTTATTCGAGTTTCCCCTATCGACATTAGTATACTGTCAAATTTTCGAAATTTTCCTATGTGTAGTTTTCCATATACAGATCGCGTTCTTTATCGGTGGGACACCCTATATATATATATATATATATATATATATATATATATATATATATATATATATATATATATATATATATATATATATATATATATATATATATCCAATTGATTGTTTGATTGAACCGGTTTCCAAATTGTTTTCCGGAGTTTCTCTTACTTGATGTGTATCTAGCGAAATCTGTCAAATGGAAGATTAATGAAGATCCTGAAAAAGCTAATCCAGTAAACAATTCGCTTCAGTCGATCTATACGTTACAATCTGTAATCTAACAAACAAAAAAACAAAGCAGCGTGTAGTATACCTAATATATTGTGCATTTTCCGATAGTGATAACAACCATAGAAGTGCTATGAGAAAATTTAGAGTTATAGTAATGAATAATGGCCTATTTAACATACCTATAGGTACTTGAATGTATACTTTCAAAAACTAATTTTTCAATGGGCTTATTTAAGGTTAATTTGAAATTTCAACCTGTTGCTCATATTGAATCCCATGCGGTTTCCCAAATTGAACGGGGGTTCAATTTAAGTAGGTAGCCGGAAATTTTTTTATTGAACAAAGTTTCTATTTTTAGTTTTTTCAATTTTTTCAAAATTAATAAACACCAAGTTAATTTCTGTTCATCAAAAGTTTTGAGAAAATCATGACTTTCATGACCAAACGTAAACTGTTCAATAAAGTCGTTTTTCTAACACAACTAGCCTATTATTGCTAAACAACGCAAGTAGATATATATATATATATATATATATATATATATATATATATATATATATACATATGTATGTATGTATATATACATATATATATATATATATATATATATATATATATATAATATATATATATATATATATATATATATATATATGTGAAACTTGGTTCACGGAATGAACCGCGTAAAAGATTTGAAAAATCTCGACGTTTCGGCTCCTTTTGCGAAGCCATCTTCAGGAGAATTCGAAGGGAAATAATTCAAACTCGTGGCCTCAATCTGCCTACTCCACGAATCGAATTTAGGAGGAATCGGAAACAATACGATTGCGTGGTCTCAACCTGCCTACTCCACTAACCGTATTGCTTCCTGTCAACTCTGAAGTCTCAATCTGCCTACTCTCAGTTGACTCTGAAGAGTAGGCAGATTGAGACTTCAGGGGTGACAGGAAGCAATACGGTTAGTGGAGTAGGCAGGTTGAGACCACGCAATCGTATTGTTTCCGATTCCTCCTAAATTCGATTCGTGGAGTAGGCAGATTGAGGCCCACGAGTCTGAATTATTTCCCTTCTAATTCTCCTGAAGATGGCTTCGCAAAAGGAGCCGAAACGTCGAGATTTTTCAAATCTTTTACGCGGTTCATTCCGTGAACCAAGTTTTTCAAATACTTCCGACCGCGGAAATCTTTCTGAACATATATATATATATATATATATATTTGTAAACCGAAGAAGTACATATTATATAATTATAATAATTTTGTTTTATCTCTTCAAAAATGTAAATATCTGTGCCACAAAATAACAAATTTATCAGAACTTGTTTGTGTATAATATGTCCAAAATTATCTAGGTACCTAGAAAAGCTTCAGGCAACAAAGAGCTTATTAGGCTTTTCGCAATGGAACCATCTTTTTTCCTTCATCTTCATCTTTGCGTTGTTCGCGAAGTTACATACACTGAGAAAGCCGGGAAATTCAATTAAAGAATCACAAAGCAGAGACAAAGTTTCATTATTATAGAAGAGAATTCAAACTGAACTAGACATTCAATCAAGGAAAACCCCGATTTCAATTCAGAATTCCACATTTCGCATATCTCAACTAAAAATTGGAAACTATAATTTTTGGAAATTTGAGTATTTTTTTGGAATAAAATTTCAATATGAATAAGGAATATCATACATTCTCAGATCCCTAATTGTTATTAAGACATAATAATATTCAAATTACTGCTGTACTCTGTCAGATTACATAAATTGCTTTTCTGTTATTCCAAAACCATCAAATTAATTAATTTTTTGAAATGAAACACTTGATATTAATCTCACTAAGTTTATATTATGTAAGTACCTGAAGGTGCTAGCCAATTATAACTGTATTATAAAAACTAACTGAAACATGAACGACTAGTGAATAATATAACTTCAGTAGAATTCAAGTCAATATATATATATATATATATATATATATATATATATATATATATATATATATATATATATAAAAAATTTCCAAAAATTATAGTTTCCAATTTTTAGTTGAGATATGCGAAATGTGGAATTCTGAATTGATATATTTTATATATATATATATATATATATATATATATATATATATATATATATATAATCTTTTGATAATTATTAGCAATAACAGGCTTGTTGAATCTCAAAAAACTCGATTTTATTAAAAAGTTGACGTTTCGCCACGACATTCGTGGTTTTATCAAAACTTTTTCAACAAGCCTGTTCTTGCTAATAATTATCAAAAGATTAGAAATAGTTCACAGGCAACAACAATTCGAATGAATAATTATATATATATATATATATATATATATATATATATATATATATATATATATATATATATATATATATATACAGGGCTATTCAAATTCGAGTATATGCATGGGGATTTCGATAACATAAGAGATAGAGGAATCGTTAAATGGGGGCAAAGTAGAATATTTCAGAGGTTAATTATATGAATTCAAAAAATCTGATCTAGCTTCCTTAGTTCTGGAGTTATACAGGAAAAATGGAAAATTTTGAAATTCTGCTTTTGTCTATATCCTTTTATTTTACGAAGATTTTATAAAAATTTTTTCACTTTTTGTAGCCTTTCCAAATATCTGAATGAAAGGTATGTACAGGGTTTCGTACACATTGGGCCACCCTCAACTTTTCATTTTCAAATATGGACCTGTATTTTTTATTGCATTTTTCAAATGCCCAGAGTCCTGTTTCATATTAGCGTTATATTTTTATCTAAATCATAAAGTGTTTTGAAAATATTGGCACTCTGATACTAGGCATTCTTACTCTATGATATTTTTTTCATTAAAGCTGGAGTTTTAAAAAAATTTTGAAATTTTACTGGTAATAGTTCAATATTTCCAAAACGCTCTGTAATTCAGATGAAAATACTACGGCAATATGAAACATGACTATAGCATTCAAAAAAATGCAACAAAAAATAGGTCCGTATTTGAAAATTAAAAGTTGAGGGTGGCCCAAATCATACGATACCCTGTATAGAATTTTAATTCTGATATTTGGTTAGACTACAAAAAGTTGCAATAACAAAGTGACAATTTGTTTGAAAAAAATTCCTAAAATAAAAAGATATAGACAAAAAAAAAATTCAAAATTTTGGATTTTTCCTGTATAACTCCGGAACTAAAGAAGCTAGATCAGATTCTTTTTATCCATAAAATTGACCTCTGAAAAATGCCACTTTTTCCCCATTTAACCAACCCTCTATCTCTTGCCGTTATCGAAAACTCCATGCATAGACTCGAATTGGAATAACCCTGTATATATATTTGAAAGATGTTCATAATCGAACAGTAGGTACTTGTATATAAAAAGAGGTTCATTTTCAAATTCAACATTTGGCAAAATTTCATGGAACATAACGTTTCTTTAAATAAATATTAAAACGTGTTCCACCAAGAAACCAAAATAAATCAACAATAATGAAGTAACTTATTTCACAAAATCAATATCATTAACAAAATATATGTCATGGAAATTGAATTTTATTTTATTGCACCAATTGAAATATATTATATATTCATTTCAGGGTTGACGCTGATTTTCTGGAATGAAAAGTAAATAGATACATTGTTTCTTCTTGCCTAACAGCATTTCCGTTAGCGTATTTTGAATTCATTCTTGTTTAATATCTCATTACACTCTTGTAAACAATAAATATTTGAGATTAATATCTCTGCATGTACAATGTTTCTAACATTTTAGAAATCCTAAAAATAGGGTGTGTGGTCGTAAAAAAATATGTATCTGTAAAACACATAAAAACCTCGGTAAAAGAATGAAATAATGAAGGACACCCTATTGCGTAGCACTAGGAATGATAAAACCCCTCGGCGCATGTGCATGTCGTCAATATTTTTTGAATGTACCTATTATATAAATTAAAAATAACAATGAAAGTCGATATTACGAATGAAATGAAGGAAAATTGCAATAAATGTATTAATAAGTCGATATTACGAATAAAATCCGTGAAAACTTAGCAAAAAAATTCATTGTTTGACTGTCGAATTTGAATATCCTACCCGGCTCATTTTGCTGCAAATTATGAATTAAATTGATAAGATGGATGGGAAGCAGACACAGAAGCAGAATCAAGCTTAAGCTATCAACGTCGCTTGGTTACCGTGGCACACAGAGCACTTCGACGCATGTTTTGTAGGACTTCGTACATATCGACCTTGGCGCATGCGCATGTCGTAATGCCTATCTAAAAAACGCTATAATTTTTTATTCTTCGTTGGGAAAAAATTGGAAACAAAACTTCTCTGATGGAATCGTTTGTATTTTATCGATATCCGTTGGAATTTTTAAAATCGGACCAGATCCCAACTTTTTGTAGTGAGAATTTAGCTTCACCTCGGGGTAAAAACGCTATATTTTTTTATTCTTCGTTGGGAAAAAAAGGTAATTCAAATTCCCTGATGAAATCATATGTGTTTTATGGATATCCGTTGGAATTTTTAAAATCGGGCCAGTTACCAACTTTTTGCCGTGAGACTATAACCCCTTTAGCTTCGCCTCGGGGTAAAAAGATTAATAGTGTTTTGAAAACCAAAAATGAAATTTCACGTATTATTTCAATCATCTTCTAAGGTAGAATTATACATTCAATACAAATTTCAGTATTCCGCAAAGAAAGAGAAGGGGATCAGAACCAAATTTATGGAAAGTCCAAAATATTAACTGTTAAGAGAATTCTGAAAACTTATTGAATGAACAAATAGAGTTCAATCATCCCTTCTGCTGAATATAGTCCATAATTCATTTAAATCGTACAAGATCCCTCAAATGCAAAATTTCCTTACAATATAAACTGTGATACCACACTATTTTATTATCAGTAATATCTGATAAAGCCACCGTATGATGAAACGCTGCGTCATAGATTAAATGACATTAAAATCGTTTTTCTGATTCCTGAAAATTAAAATTCCATGAGCACTTGACAGTCAAAAAATTCTTCCTTTCAATTTATGAGATATTTTCGAAAGCAACGAATTGTTGTTTTTTTTGTGGAATTTTGAGAATGAACACCGATTTTGATAAAAATTTGGATTTGAGCTCTACTTACCCTCTTCTTCAAAATCTATACTCTGCCGATTTTAGCACGTATTCAATTGAAATAAAGTTTAAATGAATTATATATTGATATACTGAAACAACTTAACGATTAATCGGACAGATGCAACCCCTTCAAATCATCCCCTGATGGTAGTAATTTCTAAAACTAGTTTCAAAAGTATTTATAACTTGGAATAATTGAAAGTTTCGTCATACTGAATTATTATACTCTATTTACATGAAATTATCATTTGCCGAGACGCTTCAACCCTTATAAGTCTTCTTGGGAGAATATGAATTATTGAAAAATAATCTCAACGATTTTTTCACAATAAAAAATTATTCAAAAGTGCATTAATATTGAATCGAGAATATTTCATGAGTGATAAATAACTCTTGTCGTTTTTTAAACACAACCCTTGTAAAAGCCACCCCTTGTGACCAAAAATAAAAATATTGCGGTTTGTTTGCAGTAATAATGAGAGAAAATTATAAAAATTTATTTGCACTGAATAAAGTTTTTCGTTTCCTCGTCGCTCTCGGTATCCACATCTTCCTCTTGGTCTTAAACTGGTGTCCTGTTAGACAAGTGTCTCCACTGCAGGTTCTGCGCATTGCATTGCAAAAGAGGCCTACTTGTCGGTCACCGCACGCTGAACCGAATTCCTTTTTGCAATTAAAAAATACCATTTGCGAAAGCTCCTTAGGTGCCGGTTCATTTTGGTTTTTGATTGGATGCAAAATTTCGTCAATTTTAACTTCACTATTTTCAAATTATTTAAGGTTTAAAGTTTTCAATTTTGAGTTTTCCGAAAAATAACCATTCTTCAACGAGTAATAACTCAGTCGTTGTTGGGTTCACAAAGGTCATTCGAAAACGAATATCTTTTCTCTATTATTAGCTACATTTTTGTTCCAGATGATTTTCCGATAAAATGAAAATTTTTTGAGTTATTCGTAAAAAACTGTTTGCAACATGGGTTTTTTCAATTAAATTTGCACAGTTTCAATCGTTAATAACTCGCAAAATATCAACTCTACAAAAAAACTTTATTGAACAAAAGTTGCTTACAATTTTTCAGTTTATCAATTTCTGATGTTATTTTGACTAAAATCATTTTCATCCCCTAGAAGGGGTAGCTTTCACCCCTAAGGCAGAAGCACACTTCGGCACATTATAGATTATAAAGAAGGTTACAAATACTACCTTAATCCCAATTTTCAAGGAAATCTACATTGATTCTCAAAATTCTACGGCAAAACGGCTGGTGACTGGACTATTATTGATGAGGCCGTTACTCGATGAAAATCAATTATTAACATGTTTGAGAAATGAAACTCTGAGTTTAAAGATCTTCACATATAATAAACCGTTGCAACTGTTGTTGTTTTTTTATATTTGAAAATCGTTAAACTCAGAGTTTCATTTCTCAAACATGCAATAAATTGTGTTAATCGATTATATGTTATTTAAAAGATAATTTTTGTGTTAAAACGCCAAATAGTATAATCCATTTAAAGTGAAGGGTCAATTTAATTTTTTATTAATAGAATACAAAAGTAGTCGAACATCATGCAAATATAGTAGGTCATGAAGGCATAAAACCTGAAATTCAGAAATATCTGCAACAGACCAAAAATTTTATCCATAGCCAATTAATAACTTAAATTCAATTCATGTTCTGTTTGGAACTCTTTTCTGAACATACTTGCTTCATTTCGATTCTTCTAACGATATAACACTGGTAGACAAAAGACTACAAAACATTCTAGTCTATACATACACATTTTCAAGAAATTTCTTTCATAAAAATGAACTAAATAATTTCAGTTATCAAAAAGTGTATTTCAAAGGTTTCATGGATCACTATTGGAACTTGTAAATAATCTGTTATTTTCGAGAATAAGGGTATTCTTCAGTAGATGAAAAGAGCGAACAAGTAACAAATTAATAATATACATGGCGAAAAGTTTGATAAAATATAACATGTCACACAATGTCGTTATTAAAATATGTAGAACGCTCTTTGTATGCATTTCGTAAACTGGTCATTTGAAATCAGAAAAAGTTATTTGGATGCACGTTCACAAACAGTGGCTTGAAGGGTATTAAACACTTATTTGTATAATTCGTATCAGGGCTAAATTTAGAACGCAACTGGGGCTGCTGCATTGGGGTCTCCACAAGAGAGGGACACATATAAAAGATATTTTAACATAGATTTTCCCATTCTCTTATTTTAAATTAGTTTGATCATGAATAACAGTAATTATCAGACAAAAAACCAAATACTAATAGCAGTAAAAGAAGTTATAAAATTGGCAGGTAGTGGTGAGGTTACAACTCGTCGTATTTTATGAACAAATATATCATAATAATCATACTGTTGACTCAATTAAATATATTCGTTTCATTGCCGAAAATACCTGAAGTCGTCTCGAGTAATACCTTAAAGTAAGCTTACGAAAGTTACCCGAGCTGTTTGACGTTATTATTCTAGTAGAAAGTATAGTTTAATGCCTACAAATGCTTGTGTTAAAAGAATTTGATTTGTTCTGTAAGAAATTATTGAAACACTCAAAAGAAAAATAAATTGTAAAAATAACGTCACATCCTTTATACCCAACGGAAAGAGATTCATTAGCTTCTTTGCTTACATTTCTCATACTTCTCTGCCACTCAACTTGATCGCTTCCGAGCCATATTGGCGCTACATTAAGAATTCAACTCAGACAAGAAGTAAACATAGTTTTTTATTTGAATAAAATCTACCTCCACCTGGAATTGAACCCGTTCTTGGCTATGTGTTAATGGTGAACCCACTTCACTACAAGCCATAGAAACAATTGTTCAGTTTATTTTAAAAATAATTAGAGACCTTCACCCTTCACTCAATTGTTTTGCCACATGGCCACCGCACCTTCAAATTTGCCACTAATTCGTATTATAATTGAGAACACACAATCACAAGAGTGATTATTGTATTTAATAATAATAATAATTTGTGTTATTTCCAATTATATTACATATCTCAGTTTCTATAATAGAGTAATGTATAATGAATGAAATTTTTCAAATGATAATATAGATACAATCGTTCATCTAATTTCTGTACAGGCTGTCCCATTTTCGATGTCCTTACGGGGTAACTCGCTTATTTTTGAAGATAGAGTTTTGCGGTTTTCGCGAACGTTGGCTACTTTTTTGTTAATCTCACGATACCGTAAACAAACTTTTCATAGCTTGCTTCGTTTTTGAGATACAGGGCGAAGTGGAAAATATTGCATTTTGGTCCCCCTCCTGTATCACAGCTGTCTTTCAACTTATAGAAAAAGTAAAAACTGTTTTTTATACACTTTTTTACGTAGAATCCAGTGGCGTAGTCAGATTTTTGGAATGAGCTGTCATTGTTTAGTAATAACCCTTTTTTAAATGGAACAAACTATATATTTTTCCATATTCAAAACAAAAATATTTTGCGCTTTTCAAAAATATATAATACTTATATAAAATTTCAAGTATTAGCCCTGTATTCAGATAATTTTTTTTTAATGTCAAGTCAAGACAAATATCACTTTGATAGATCGTTCGGCACAGTAAACAAATATATCACTTTCATTTATATAAGTAAGAATGAAAAGTAGTCATTAAAAAAATATTATTTAATATAAGTTACTAAACAGAGATATACTTAATGATTATAAAAAAAATAGAAACTTGTATGTAACACTGCTACAAAACAAAGTTCCATTATTTTTCTGTTGAAAATGATTTGTAAATATTGTTCAAATTAGTTCGAAAACTTCTCTCGTGGCATTCATCAGAGCATCTCGATTTTCGTGCCGCGTGTGGTTTATTTTATTTTTTATGTAGCCCCATATAAAGAAATCTAATATAGATAAGTCAGGGGACCTTGGTTGCCAGTTAATGGGGTCATTTCTATCAATACACTGGTTTTAGAATCTTTCATTAGGATAAATATTTTCTATATTGAGCCAACGGAATTTCGTCAAGTAGTTCAGAAAGAAAATCATCCAAAATTTTCAAATATCTCTGATGATTCAAGTTACCGTCGAAAATACGGTAGACTAATCTTCCTCCAAAAACGAAACAAAATCGGACAATATAACACCTGCAAAACTCAATACTCTTCTCAGTTTCACTTGGGTGCAGATGATGTATAGCTAGGAACTGACACTCAGTAACTGAGTAATAGTAAATAACTTTCAAAATAGAGGTCCATCGCCTGATTTGGATTTAAACCAACTTGATTATATATCCCAGCCATATCTAATTTTTCGTTGTTGATATACTAGATTATCATTCGCCATTGTGAGAAAAATTTGTACAATTTGACAGGAACTATAAATATTCTGCACTTGCTTTTTTTTCATAGCCACCTACTAATTAGGTCCAGAGCGTATTATATAGTTGATAAATAGTGTTTCATTAGTTTAAATTTATTGTTTTGTCAAATTGTTTAATAACGTATATTAAACAATATTTTTTAATGAAAACTTTTCATTCTTACCTATATAAATGGAAGTAATATATTTGTTTACTGCGTCGAACGATCTATCAAAGTAATATTTGTCTTGACTTGACATAAAAAAAAAAATTATCTAAATACAGGGCTAATACTTAAAATTTTTAAGTATTATATATTTTTGAAAAGCGCAAAACATTTATGTTTTGAATATGGAAAAATATAGGTACAGACTGTTCCATTTAAAAAATTATAGCATTGGGTTATATCTAAACAATGACAGCTCATTCCAAAAATCTGACTACGCCACTGGATTCTATGTAAAAAAGTGTATAAAAACAGTTTTTACTTTTTCTATAAGTTAAAAGACAGTTGTGATACAGGAGGGGGACCAAAATGCAATATTTTCAACTTCGCCCTGTATCTCAAAAACGAAGCAAGCTCTGAAAAGTTTGTCTACGGTATCGTGAGATTAACAAAAAAGTAGCCGACGTTCGCGAAGACCGCAAATCCCTATCTTTAAAAATAAGGGAGTTACCCCGTAAGGACATCGAAAATGGGACAGCCTGTACAACTTCTATGAAAATCACTGAATTCTTCAATGATTTAAGGATAATACATGTAGAAAATATATAAACGCTTTCACTAAAATACTCATTATCAGCTATTTGTACTTTTTTAGATAGTGGAGTGAATTGAAACATATCTTTGTCATAAGATGAGCACTCCACTATCAAGATGTCTGAATGAATTTGAAGTAGATATTGGTGCATTTTACATGTGTTATTCAGGTTCCTGAATTTTTCAAATTATGTTTGTTGTTCTTTAATAAAAATATACAATCTTAGAACATACAAAGCAGGTATTGTTAAGATATTGTTACGCATCATAACAGACACAGTAACTCCTTCCTGAGACTAATCATAATTTCAGAAAAATTTGATATAAAATCGTCATCTATAATTGATTAGTCGCATCAAATAGTTATTTATGTACCAAGTGCGTTATATAGATCATAACGCCCGATGGGCGTTAGGATTTAGTAACGCACGTAGTACAAGATTTAATTTTTCACGAAAAAATTATTTAATTATTATGAAAAATCGATTTTAAAATCGGTTCATTGCTCCTATACTTTCCATTTTCCTTCTCATAGTAGGCATGTCATTTGTTGATATTTTGACGTTTGTGAATATTTTTGTCAGCATATTTAGTGAATGTCATTGCTGCTTTCTCTGTGTAGTCTTATAGAAATAATGGAAATGAAAATGAATTTACCCAAGAATATCATATAAAATGCAGCCAAAGCTGCGAATAATTCATTGCCGGAGAAATCCAGAGTCGTATACGACAAGGAATATGAAGTATTTAATCAATGGAAGTTGCTTCATTTCTCTTCGTACAATTAGCGGGCGTTATGATCGATAAGAGAAAACTGCAACATGAAAGTACTAAAAACAAAAAACTCAAGAGGCAGAACAAAAATTACAAAAATAAAAACGAGAAAAACGTGATCGTCCAAGACACAAAGGAGATAGGCAAAGCCATAGAAGAATTCTACACCAAGCTATACTCGCCCAGCATACAAAAACAACGAACTGAAAGAACTATACTTAACATCGGCTCAGAGGAAATACCAGAAATAACTAACTCCGAAATAAGAATGGCATTCAGCCAGCTAAAAAACAATAAATGTGCAGGAGAGGACAAAATTACTGTAGAGATGCTGAAAATTGGCGGCAGAAAAATAGAACAAATACTGAAGATTCTATTTAATAAAATAATAGAAGAAGGAAAGATTCCACAAGATTGGTATAATTCCGAAGTAATCCTAATATTCAAAAAAGGAGACAATACAAATATTGAAAACTACCGACCAATATCTATACTATCACACCTCTACAAGCTGTTAACCAAAATCATAACCAACCGCATAACAACTAAACTCGATTTCTACCAACCTGTCGAACAAGCTGGATTCAGAAAGCACTTTAGCACTACAGATCACCTACACACCATAAGAACACTAATAGAGAAGTGCACCGAATATAACGTACCGCTCCATATGGCTTTTGTAGATTTCCAAAAAGCATTTGACTCCGTCGAAATATGGGCAGTTTTAGAATCCTTAGAAAACGCAAGAATTGATTCAAGATATACGAACATCATAAAGAACATATACGAAAATGCAAGCATACAAATAAAATTGGACGAAAAAACAAAAACAAACCCCATAAAACTGCAACGAGGAGTGAGGCAAGGAGGCACCATCTCTCCCAAACTATTTACCCTTGTTCTGGAAGACATTTTCAAGAAATTAAAATGGGACACCAAAGGTATAAACATCGACGGAGTATACTTGAATCATCTCAGATTTGCAGATGATATAGTCTTAATAGCAAACAATCTGCAAGAATTAAACGAAATGTTACAACAACTAGGTGACATGTCCGCTACTGTAGGCCTTAAAATGAACTATAACAAAACAAAAATAATGAGCCACGAACAAACAAACATAACAGTACAGAACTATATTATAGAAAACGTCGAACACTATGTGTACTTGGGTCATGATATCAGATTAGGGAAATCAAACCAGGATGCTGAAATAAAAAGAAGAACACAACTAGCATGGGTCGCTTTTGGTAAACTTACATATATCCTGAAGAATAATTCTATTCCAATAAACCTAAAAAGAAAAGTATACGACACTTGCATATTACCAGTGTGCACCTACGGAGTAGAGACCATGTCCCTTACCAAAAAGTCGGCTAAAAAACTGGAGACAACCCAAAGGGCGATGGAACGAAGCATGCTTGGAATAACACTAAGAGACAAAATCAGAAACACTGAGATAAGACGGAGAACAAAAGTCAGGGACATCGTGGAGGAGGTAGCAAGGATGAAATGGCGATGGGCTGGCCATATAGCCAGAAGCGAGGACAACCGATGGACACGTGGAATACTGGAATGGAGGCCAAGAGAGACAACAAGGAGCAAGGGAAGACCTCAAAAAAGATGGGTGGACGACATAAGAGTGGTGGCTGGCAAACAGTGGATGAGATTCGCGAAAGATAGAGAAAGATGGAAACAATTAGAAGAGACCTACATGCAAGAATGGATGGAAAATGGTTGACAAAGAAGAAATAGAAGAGATGATCCATTATGCCCGCTCATAACGCCCTAGGACATAATGAGTGTATTTATAGCAACCGTATCTAAGGTAAAATCAACAAATAATATACAAGTGAAAAATAAAATAATTTTTGTATGATTAACAGTCCATTATCCTTCACTCAATAACAGGTTATTCAGTGCACAAAAAAAAACAATTATACAACCATTTCAGATGTAATTGACATATATTTTTCCAAAATAAACTGCTTTAATATTCATTTCTCAGTTCTCGCTGACTATTAGCAGTTAACATATGAATTGAATAAACTCACAAATTACAAAAAAAAAAATCAATATTTTTGTTTGTGCGTATACTATTATTTTTCGAATTTAAATCTGATTTAAAAAATATTCTCAACCTTCTTTTTCACGATTGTAGCATGTACGTCATATGTCAGTGAATACTGTGTGGTCCATATTAAAATGCAATCTCAATACAAATTGAATTTGTAACAAGCTAAAAACGTTTCTCCAACAGTGGATATAAGCAAATTGAAACACTTTTCACATATTAGTGTGTACGTAGAAACATGAATTGCAAATTCGATCGAAGCTCTAGACACGCAAGTTAGCAATACACGCTTCAAGTAATAATTATTCCAAGAGAAATATAAAGTTTAATAAACAGAGAGATCTGGTAATACAAATTTTCTGTCGTTTTTACCATAGTATGTAGTATGTAGTTTATGGCAACGAGAGTAAGAATTTGAATAGGAGCTTCATAATAAAATATCCCAGTATTCAGTGAGTAAAATAGTTATTTATGTACCAAGTGCGTTATATAGATCCTTATGCCCTGAGGGAAACATTCGGCCCGAGGGCCTCTGGCCCGAGGGATGAATGTTAACGCAAGCGGTGCATACAAGATTTTATTTTTCACGAAAAAATTATTATATTATTATGAAAAAGCGATTTTAAAATCGTTTTATTGCTCCTATCCATTTTCCTTCTCATAGTAGGCATGCCATCGGTTGATATTTTGACGTTTGTGAATATATTTGTCATCATATTCAGTGAATGTCATTGCTGCTTTCTTTGTGTAGTCTTATAGAAATAATGGAAATGAAAATGAATTTACCCAAGAATATCATAGAAAATGCAGCCAAAGCTGCGAATAATTAATTGCCGGAGAAATCCAGAGTTGTATACGACAAGGATTATGAAGTATTTAATCAATGAAATTTGCTTCGTTTCTCCTAGTACAATAAGCGGGCGTTTTTGATCCATTATTCCCGCAAATGCGGGCGTAATAGCCTAGGGCATAATGAGTGTGTTTATAGCAACCGTATCCAAGGTGAAATGAACATATAATATACAAGTGAAAAATAAAAATATTTATCTACTCCTATTGAATAATATATTCATTATTCAACTGCGTTTTAGCAATTAATAGTATCTATTACCAAACAGCGTGAGTAATAATAACTCACTGCTATAACTCACTGTATAGTCTACTAAGATCCCAAGTAAGATCAGCCATCACTCATCTACTAATGTCACTTGAATAATTCTGACGTTTTCAAATTAAGTTAATACTACCTAATTATTGTGAATTTGTACTTGTATCTTAGTATTTATTGTTATAGTCGTAGATAAAGTATAGTATTCAACTTGCAGTAATGGTCATAACTCACTTGATGAATTACAACACTCGCTTGCAGCTCGTGCTGCAAACTTCATCTGCGTGAGTTATGACCTACATTACCGCTCGTTGAATAATATACTATTACTGTAGTGCAATGATCTCAGAATTATAAGTTCCATGCTATTTTCGACGCAAAGATATACGTTTGATCAATTTGATAAAAAATTGTAACTGGTGAGACAGCGTTACAGTTCCGCTTTGAATATGATTTCCAACGTAATATAAACCACAACGATGAAAATATTAGAAATTAAATTTTACATCTGTACTAGTAGTTAAACAATTTATTGATATTCTTATGATCAGTTCATCTCATAATTTTTTTAGATGAATCAGTTGAAAATCTCGAAAAGGACACATCTAGCTGAAAAATAATTCTAATTAAATGATAATGGTTTTGAGGGGGAAGTCCACATGTTAAAAAATCTTCCATTTCCTTCGCCCTTGTGTGGAGGGGGGCAATAAGGGGTCAACTTTGAAAATTTTAAAGGGAACCTCTGTTTTTTACTGCAGATTCGTATTCTACGGCAAGAAATACAAAAGGAATTTGAATTTACCATCTGAATGACCTGTACTGATCCGTTTTATTACCTACCTAATCATTCAAATGAAATTCTCACGTTAAGGTCATTCAGACTGAAAATTCTAATTCGATTACAGAGCCATCTGTGACGAATAGTAAAAAATTATTCTCACAAAACTTATGTATTGTTTACAGTAGAACACGAATCTTCAATAAAAAACAGGGGTTCCCATTTCAAATTTCAACGTTGACCCATTTCCCTCCTTCACAATGGTGAAGGAAATGGAAGAGATTTTAGTATAAGTGGACTTCCCCTGAAAACCATCAACTTTTTATTGGAAACATTTTTCCGTAAGATGTTTCGTTTTCGAGATTTCACCCGGTATATATAAATATATATATATATATATATATATATATATATATATATATATATATATATATATATATATATATATATATATATATATATATATATATATATAATATATATATATATATATATATATATATACATATATATATATATATATATATATATATATATATATGATAATTATTAGAAATAACAGGCTTGTTGAATCTTAAAAAACTCGATTTTATTAAAAAGTTGACGTTTCGCCACGACATTCGTGGCTTTATCAAAACTTTTGATGAATCAGTTGAAAATCTCGAAAAGGACACATCTAGCTGAAAAATATTTCTAATTAAATGATGATGGTTTTGAGGGGGAAGTCCACATGAGTTTTTTAAGATTCAATAAGCCTGTTATTGCTAATAATTATCAAGAGATTAGAAATAGTTCACAGGCAACAACAATTCGAATAAATAATTATATATATATATATATATATATATATATATATATATATAATATATATATATATATATATATATATATATATATATATATATATATATATATATATATATATATATATATATATATATATATATAGATATATATATATATAATAAATATATATATATATATATATATATATATATATATATATATATATATATATATATATATATATATATATAAATATATATATATATATAGTCGGTCACATGCCCACCGGTAGGTTGAGTTTAGAACTAAAAACAGGCACAACAAAAAAATTTTGCCTTAATCACTTCTTTCGCAACATAATACCAACATAGCGTTCTAGACTGCTAATAATATTGGAAAACATATTAAGAATAATGAATCGAAAATACAAAAAAAATAAAATGTACTTAGGAAAATTTATGGTGGAAGATGTGGAAAATTATCAAATTAAAATTTCAGATCCATAAATTCGTTTTAATAAAGAAGCTGGTTCTCATTATGCAAATCATTTAATCAAAGAGAACTAATCATTTCCCTCAGACTTTGAACTATTGAATAGGGAGAATAAGTATGTAAAATTGAATTTCCTTGAACATGCTTCCTAGATTATTACGATTGTATATGAATATCTGTATCTACCAGAACCTGACGAAGAAGAAGTAGTTCTAAACGTGCGTCATGCATTATAACTGAAATATTTGTGAAATTTTTTAACAACAGGCAAACACTTTGAAATTTTACAATATTATCATCTCATGTAAATTTCTCTTTCATTCAAGCTCTATAATAAGCATTATTTTACTCACCACTCTGCTCAGAGGTATTTTCAGCAATGAAGAAAATGATGGGGAAGGTGGAGAAGG
Organism: Cynegetis impunctata; assembly: GCA_030704885.1. NCBI lineage: Eukaryota > Metazoa > Arthropoda > Insecta > Coleoptera > Coccinellidae > Cynegetis > Cynegetis impunctata. Next base: position 1,467,290 of record JARQZK010002171.1, on the reverse strand, counting down.
TGGAAGTAATTCGTTAGCTTTAATAGCTTGTTGAAGTCGATCGTATTTGGGACCACGCAGATATCTCTCAAATTTGATTATCACAAAACTCCCTGTACTCCGAAGCATCTCCACAGCTTGATGATTTGTATGTCCTACGACAGATACTCCATCCACCTGATAGAAATTTAATTTTCAGTTGGTTGACCGGGATAAGAAGGATTATTCTCACCTCTATGATCCTATCGTTGACCTTTATTTTATTTGTAATGTCAGCTGCACTACCTTTACTGATACTCTTCACAAATATTCCTGATATTTCTTCTGTAACAGAAACGAATGAAGGTTCACCATTTGATTTCTCAATTTATCTTCGAGTAAACCGATATAGCAGTCAGTAATTATTGAGTTATGGTAATTTGCGGAAATTCAGCATTCATGGTTATGAATGAGCTAGATGAGTTGCACTTTTCATGATCGGCATGTTAGTGGTTCCGACATTTTCAGAGATGGTAATCAGATAATCAGAATAATCAATAAATGAAAATAAATTCAATTGCAACTCCAAGTTATTTTCCTTCATGATCCATTTCAGATTTTACATTTGTTTAAAAATTGAATTTTTTAGTATAAGTGCCAATTATGAACGTATTTATTACGTATATATATATATATATATATATATATTAAAGTAAAGTATATATACTTATATACATTGAGTTCCAAAAAAGTTGCACTAAATGGGAAATTTTTTTACTATCCATTTGTCAGAAAATTTTATTCTTAATATAAATCAGTGGATTGGAAAATTTCGATTTGAGATGACAAAGTGTAAATTTCCAAACGGTGTACAGGGGAGAAAAAAATAGTCTAATTTTCGACATTATTAAAAAAGTTCATTCAGAAAAGTTGTTGAATTCTGAAAAAATTTCGAAAAAAGGCCACCAAAGCAACAAAAGAAATCCATTTTTTTATTGTTCAATCGCCACAAAGATTACTAATATCTCATGTACACCTTGGGTGCCTCACTGTCTCCCTCATATAACGATAATTAATTAAATATATTATTTCTTGTCATTAAATCATACTGATAGTTACTATGGACATACATACAGAATGAAATATCAAACTTGCTCCAAAAAAACTAGTCAAAATTTAAACCATTTTCAACAAATATCGAAAGACTATTTCGAATAATAGATTGGACTAACTAAATTTCACATTGGAATATGACTATAGTAATATGAGAGAGGCACCCAAAATGTATTATGAGATACTAGGACTCATTATGGCTTTAACAATAAAAAAATGGATTGTTTTCGTTTTATTGCGTAAGAGGTTGCGATTTTCAAATTTGAGAAGCTCAATCCATTCTACTGTTATAACTCCTGAAAATATGGTAATGTGAGCGATTTGTGGTGAATTCAGATTTTTATTACAAAACGTTTCCACCAGAAACCTTACCATATTTTAAAAAGTTATAACTGTAGAACGGATTGAGCTTTTGACATCGGATTTTCACTGTACAAGTTCATTGGTGTTTTACTTCATATCGGCTGTGTTTCCAGATTTTAAATATGTCTATAATCTAAATAAAAATGATTGCTAACCAATATTTTTTTTAATAATTGATGGAATCCGTCGGTACTACGTGATAATTCAACATGACGAACAAAAACAGAACTTGAATTTACTACGTTCATTATCACAAAAATACTTCGAAAAATAATATCTTTAACATATTTTGTTCCTCTAATAGAAAGAGTTGCTAATGTCATACCTAAATGTAATATTAAAATTGCTTTCAAACGTGAGACAAAACTCTCAGGATTTTTATTCGGTGCCAAAGATATCACTTCGAACTTTGAAAGTTTAGGAGTTTATAGGTTGATTAGTCCTGTATGTAAAGGAGTGTATATAGGTCAAACTGGTCGATCGTTCAAGACAAGATTTAAAAAACACCAACAATCTCTTTTGAAAAATAAAACGAATTCAACGTTTTCAAATCATTGCCGTGAAAACCACCACCCGGTTCCACAAAGATAACTTTCAAATTATGCACAAATTACCGAAAGGAATCAAACTTACTTACTTAGAATCATTAGAAATTTTTAAACTCAATCATAATGCAAAAGATATCTTGCTAAACCATCAGATTGACTTGATATATTCTCCTATATTTAGTGTATTAAAACAATAATGATTTTTCTAAGAACATTTTATTGTATCTAGCCCTTCTTGAAATGCGTTCCTCTTGTCTATTTAGGTACCTGCAATAATTCTTTCCCACCCGTAAGCCCAAATCTATAATTATGTATTCAGTTCTTAACTCAATCTGCCCGATGATGGTCTAGTGACAGAAATTGTAAGTGCAGTGTTATATTTTTCAAAGTATTTTTGTGTTAATAAACTTAGTAAATTCGAGTTTTGTTTTTGCTCAACAATATTTTTTTATGAAATTTTGATGGTTTTTATTTATAACAACTAAGAATCCGGTCGTGAAGTCAAATTTGAAAACAAAAATTGCCTAATACACTTTTGCCGCTTTTGACAAAGAAAAACATAGACTGCCTTGGAAATGAAACTAAACTTATGAAAATTTGTGCCAAAATATAGTTTTTGATTCTTAATATTTAAACAAAAAATTGAGATTGATTGCATAATGCGTATTCTACGGGGTTTATATATATATATATATATATATATATATATATATATATATAAATATATATATATATATATATATATATATATATATATATATATATATATATATATTATATATATATATATATATATAAATAATCTTCTGATAATTATTAGCAATAACAGGCTTGTTGATTCTTAAAAAACTCGATTTTATTAAAAAGTTGACGTTTCGCCACGACATTCGTGGCTTTATCAAAACTTTTCATCAAGCCTGTTATTGCTAATAATTATCAGAAGACTAGAAATAGTTCACAGGCAACAACAATTAGAATAAATATATATATATTTATATATATATATATATATATATATATATATATATATATATATATATATATATATATGTATGTATAATTCCGGATTTAAGGTAGAATGCAGAGTTTCCTAAACTTTTTTATTCTAATGGTCTTCGCAAAATTTTGTCCACAATTTTAATGAAGTACGGGTAACATAGGTGGAAATTAATATATAGATGCCGGAGCCTACTTCCATCCATTTCATCGCCTGTGTTTACGAAAACTGAAGGGACGGAGTCAGTAAACAAAGCGCGTTGCTCGTTGAATATGAATTCAATCCCAACTTGGACGGATTAAAAGCGGAGATATTTCTACATCGGCATTTTGATGAACGAGGACGGTCGCTCCAATTGAAGTTTATTTGGAAAAGATACTCAATCGACAAGTGAAATGTGGACGAAGGTAAACAGAAGGACAATTAATTATCAAATGTTGAAAACCGATCTTCGACCTTCATCTAAAACTTTGAGATGAGAAGTATGAAGTAAGGTGGGTCTTGTTTGTAGAGCTCCTCAGGAAATTTCTCCACTTCTGAAAACTGTATCTTCAGGATTGTTCAACAATCTACTTGGTCGAAATGAGTTTGGTGTTTAGTTTCTGTAAGAAATAGAAGAACCAATATTTCTATAGTACCATACCGATGTATTTCACATAAACGTGATAACTACAATAAATATACACAATCGGTCTAGTATTTTTATAACTCTATACATAGTTCAGATTTTTGAATCGTATTCATTAGTAGTACCAGATTAATTTCAATATGACTGTGGTCAGTAATATAATGTAGGTAGAATCTACTTGATCATATCTGAAAATAAATATGCATCCATATTTTTTTTGTCATCTATTTCATCAGGGCCGTAGCCAAGGGTGCGCCAGAGGGAACTGAGCCCCCTCTGGAATTATTTAAGCCCCCTCTAGAAAAGATACCAGGATTATTACAAACCAAAAATGTTTATATCTGCGTTGAAACATAAGACTAGCCTAGTTACAAACAATTCTACTTTTCACAAAAGATTATTACATCATCATCTTTGTCTGTAGTTGAAGTTGTGGATTGTTTCTGCTTTTGATACATATCAGAATTAAATTGTGCCTATATAGCTTTGCTATGCTCAAATTATTTAAAGCAAATCTCATTTATTGCAAAGTGAGAACTAATAGACATAACTGAATTTAACATTTTTAGTATCATTTTGTTTCGAATTTTTTTTTTAAATATTCATCAATGAAAATATCCTCTCTACGAATGCATTGGATGACGGTAAGCTTAGAAGAGTAAATGCAAATAGAGCTTAATCTTTAAACATGAATTGGTGGGCTGCATTTTTTAAATCTATAACCTTCCTCCTGAAAATATTAAGGTTATCAGGGACTGATTCACCAAACATCTCTCTCCAATCGACATTTAACAAGTTTTTATATTGCATCTCTATGTCAGATATTCTATTGGGAGTTACAAAAGCAAGTGGCAGCTCAAAATATTTTGTTCTTTGGACTGGATTTAAAATTATAGCAGGACTAAAACTTCTTATCTGCCGAAAAACATTTAAATGCGAGGGCATGCGTTTGATTCACTCAAGTAAAAGTACTTCAATAAAATCCACATATTTTTCTTTAATTTCTTCTACCTCTTCAGATAAAATATTATTAGCCGTTAATTCATTTTCAAACTCAGAATATTATATTTTACGTAAGTGGAAATAGAAACACAACTAAAACCGATTAAGCGCAAACAAGTGACGAAGCAAGAGAGAGAATATAAACTTGGTTGTCTATTTATAAGCTATATAGTTTATCAATTGAGAATTTTCTATGAGAGATTTCTTATTCATTATTTTTTATTAGAATGAATTGTTTTCTTTTTCCAAAATGTTTTTTAATGAATATTCGTTTTCCAGTATACTTTTCTGGGTAAAAAGACCGAAAAAGCTGTATATTCCTGTCTTTTTTCACGTACATTTATTTTAGTACTTTGTAAAAACAAGCCCCCTCAAGAATTTGTTTAGCCCTCTCTAGAAAGCAGTGCTGGCTTCGACCCTGCATTTCATCAATATTAAATATATATATATATATATATATATATATATATATATATATTTATTATATATATATATATATATATATATATATATAAATGATTATTGGCTATGCGTTGTTTGAAAATACCTACAGAAAACATCATTAAAAGATTTAAAAAATCCTTGTAGTCAGGTGGCGATGGAAATTAATTTGATATCCTTGAGGTTATTTAAACAACCAATGCAATTACACAGAAGTCACCTATGTGTTATAGTCTGATAATCAGATGGATTTTACCTCATATTCGATTTTCTTATATAACAGTAAAAGTTTACAACCTTCCATTACAGTATTGTGTTAGGTAATTTTAGGAAAAGCAGCATCCTGAATCTTATCTAGATTTATAGAGAATATAATATTGAATCAACGATTAAACATCGTAGATCCTACTAACAACAACAACACATATCGGTGATACAACTAGCAGACTTGATATTAAATTTTAGAAAATTCTCACGTTCATTGTCTCCTTGCTTAGTGCAACGTCCATTTTAACCTGAATAGTAAATGTCACCTTCGTTGTAATGTATTTATAAATCTCATTTTCATTTCGAATTAATCTCTCTTATGAAAGTATCGACAAATTGAATATACTGTTCTTCATATCATGAAAATAAATTTTTATTTCAAATAAATTGATAGTTCGAGTGAAATTATTTTATTTAGGTCAAGCAGGCCTTTCTTTGCTACCAGTTGTAAGGAACAATTCAAACACTATATTAATCAATAAACAAAATATTTTATATAAATACAAACCACCAGTTTCATAACATTTCAGAAATCTCTTATATGTACAGAAAAGTGGTTTCTAGCTATACAAGGCTCCGTTTTTTGTCGTGGGTTTTGAGGTTCTGCTCATCTGTACAGTCCCTCCAAATCAACCAAAATGAGGGTAGAGAATGCCACATCTCTGCTACTCTCGAAATTTTCTAAGAATTTATTGAATCAGAATTACATTTTGTTAACAATTATATTTGACGATTCGTTTGATATTACTTGTTTATTATTTCGTTCATAAGGAATTATTCACAGTGTTCTGCTATTTCGGATATTTTTCATGAATCTGAATCTGCGTTTTTACTACAGTATACTCAAAACAACGTAATACAGTTTGTGAAACGTTCGGTTTGCCAGAGCGGAAGATATTTTCCCTATTAGTGTTCTAACGACCCCATCCTCTTTCATTGAAAAAAGAAAGAAGAGATGATTGAAGACATTACTCATCCCGTATACTTACCACTGGAAGGAATATAAGCCACTGTGAAAAGCAAGAACCTTGTTAGTGAGTTTATATTTATGTTCTGTTTTCCACAAATGAGTAGCTTCACTACGTGAGCTTCGTAAATTTTATATCATATTGTTAACAATTGAGCTTCTCACAATTTTCTGTGAGATAGCGTTGAAGATATTTCATGTCCAACAATAGTTATTTATGTAACAAGTGCGTTATATAGGTTATATAGATCCTAACGCCCGAAGGGTAACATTCGGCCCGAGGACCATTGCCCCGAGGGATGAATCTGGGTTAGGATCTTGTAACGCACGTGGTGCATACAAGATTTTATTTTTCACGAAAAAAATTTTTATTATAATGAAAAATCGATTTTAAAATCGGTTCATTGCTCCTATACTTTCCATTTTCCTTCTCATAGTAGGCATGTCATTTGTTGATATTTCGACGTTTGTGAATATTTTTGTCATCAATATCATAGAAAATCATAGAAAATGCATCCAAAACTGCGAATAATTCATTGCCGGAGAAATCCAGAGTCGTATACGACAAGGATTATGAAGTATTTAATCAATGGAAGTTGCTTCAGCTGTCCTCGTATAATGAGCGGGCGTTATGATCCATAATGCCCGCTCATAACGCCTTAGGGCATAATGAGTGTATTTATAGCAACCGTATCTAAGGTTAAATCAACAAATAATATACAAGTGATAAATAAAATATTTTACTAGGTGTTGTTGATACTTGAACATATACTGAGACATTGTCAGAGCTGAATTGAAAAAATGGTTCTTTCAAAATCATGAAATCATTCAATATTGAAATTAGTTATGATATATCCTGTGGAAAGAGGACTTACGAAATTTCGTTATGCATATCACTGAATATTAAACTAAACACTGACTGCATTTCCACAATATTGGTATTGATTGATCTCTACATTTTCCTAGAGTTTAAGTTGCAAACCTGTTTTCAGCAATATTCTGGGAGATATGGAATAGGAAAAACATAATAAGCGATACGCCCCCTACCGGTGTCGAATATTACTAGAGCATGGGAGATAGATTGCTTTGTTTACATCTGTTTACGTGTATTTTATATGAGAAGTTGTTGAGTTTTAATTGTATTTTGGATCGTTTACAAACGTTCAGAAGAGATGAATCACTATTGTTGTGTATTCTATTGTTCATATTGGGCAAAAAAAAACTGAATATAGCTTACATACCTTTCCGAAACCTGGACAATTCAAAGTTGCATTCCAAGCAAAGTTGGGAAACAAGGAAATGATGGATAGAAGAAAGGTGTGGATTCATAACTTGAAGATTGAAAAAAAATGTCTGAACATAAGAGAGTTGTTCCTTACAGTTTACTGAGAATAATTATTTTCCCTGCAGTAAGTTTGTGGATTTTTCCATATAGAATTATACCAACTAATGATGTGCAATTTTCAGCTAACCGAAAACGTAGAGTTTTTGAAGTACAATGCTATTCCAACGAAAATTATCCACTTTTATCGGAAATCTGAACCTGGGCCATCATCCAGAAGAATTCTAGATTATTGTATTTTCTTTCATGTAACGACCAGAGATACTATTAAAATAATAATAACAAATGATGTTTATTTGCACAACCCAAAATAACAGTTTATCATAACATCAAGAATATGAAATAAATCTGGACTCTATAGCTAGGTAAAAACTAAAATATATTCAATTATATAATCAGGAAAAACAGAGAATTCTATCAGAAAAACCAGCACTCTCAGAAGTCCACCGTACTTTAAGGATAGCTGTTATACGTCAGGAAAATTCAAAAAATATAATAACTTATTACGTTCAAAACCATTCAAGCCAGAGTATTCATATTAAATTTCTTCTTTTTATTTTCATGTGTTGTTTATTTCAGTTTAGCTGTAAATACTTAGTTTTTGTCCATTATACTCTAAAATTCTTCAGTTCGTAATGAAAGTAGACATGTCAGAGATGTTTTCTTGAAACTTTTGAGTTTTTTTATTTTTTAAATAAATAGGTGTTCTATCATACAGCCTTTTCATGAGGTATACATAGTTCCTTCAACCAATTAATTTATTCGTCCTCTACTTTATTTTATTATTGATTTTCATGTTCAATGATAAACACTCAGTGTAAATTTCAACTTGATGTAGGTAGGTTATCTACTGTTGAACAGAGATAAAATTGTCCTCAATCCAAACACAATATATCACAGGAAAATACAAAGTCCAAAAAAAATACAAATTACTACGATAAACGTTCGAGAACTCAAAACGAAATGAACGTAAATACCATTACAACCAATGTAAACAAACAGCTAATCTCCCATGCTCTAGTACCGATATTAGCCGTTCCGGCGCTACGATCTTAATTTCGGACGCCTATAGTATATTGTACAACGAGCATGGAATGACATGCATTTCATACGAGTAGGAAATGGTCATTCCATGCGAGTTTTACACTATAATTTTTCTACGAATGTTACTGTTACATAAAATGGGATAAGTAATATTTTTCCTTTTAAGATTTTGAAAAATGTCAATCTGACGTTCCACAAAAAAACACGCGGCGCTGGTTAACACCACCATTGTCAAAAAAATACCCGTGCACAATGTGAACTTTGTAGTTCACCCACCATGGTGATTGAAGCACAATGAAAATGGGTATAAAACAATGCACTATGTTCCGCAATTACTTTTGAACATAGAATGGTGGTTTTTATTGACATTCGTAGAAAAATATAATTTTTATCTCTTTTCGTTTATAGTAGATATCTTACCTTTCTCGCAAACATAGCCAGCTACAGTGATGCCTAGACCCAGGTCATCCTTAATGAGATTAACTTCATAGATTTCAGTTTCTGGAAGATTGGGCTGGTGAAGTGCCATATCGAGTGGAAGCATGTCAATCGTGGCAACGGGTACTTTGACTCGAGATGGAGATTGTCCAATGGGCAAAGGGTTCTTAACAACGTCGACAGTATTCGCAATTTCCTTTAAAAATTTGACAGTTAGAAGTTGATAACAACAGATTTAATATTGTTATCATCTCATTAATTCTATCGGATACCCCTGAACATTTAATTATTGTTATAGTTCCTTCGAAAATATAATTTAATTATGAAATTACTCCTTTTGGATTCTAATGCACGATCGTTCGCTGCCACCATGGACACCTAAAGTTTTGGGTGTTGCTGAGGGTATTTTTTTACAAGCTACAAGGGATTTGTAAACTAGGGATGGTCTCCTATATTGTTATGAATGTGGTTGTTGTAATATTGACCATAACTATTAATTTTCTTATATATATATATATATATATATATATATATATATATATATATTTCCATCATCCCTCTGTGGGACATAGGGCTTCTATGAGCTGTCTCCATCTGACTTTGGTTTGGGCGAGATGTTTGATTTCGCTCCATGATTTGCCAACTTTTTGGTTTTCAGAGGCCACTGTACATCTCCATGTTTGTTTGGGTCTGCCTTTCCTTGTGTATTCCAGTCAAAAGCTTGTTTTGTGATATTATTTTGGGGTCGTCTCAAAATGTGGCCAATTCATTCCCATTTTCGCCGTTTTATTTGTTGGTCTATTTTTTGTTGGTCAGTTACTCTCCATAGTTCCATATTTGATATTTGATTCGGCCAGAAGATTTTCAAAATTCTGCGGAGACATTTGTTTACAAAAAATTGCAGTTGTTGTGTTACGTTGTAAGTAACTTTCCAGGTTTCACATCCATATAACAGTACTGACTTCACATCGCTGTTGAATATACGAAGCCTGGTTTTGTTACTATATATGGATGAATTCCAGACTTCGTTAAGCTTACCAAATGCTCTTTGTGCTTTCAGAATGCGCTGTTTGATGTCTTTTTCTGATCATTCATCAAGACTCACAATGCTTCCCAGGTATTGAAATTCTTCCACACGTTCAATGGGATAAGTGTTTATGTACAGGTCTTACCTATGATCATACCATGGAAAGTGTATCTTATACTCTGATATTCAGCTTCAGTATCTAAAGTTAAAGTTAAGAGGTAAGCGAATAACAAGAAATAATCATTTGTGAATATATTTGGTAACCATCGATAGTTTACAGCACATATAAAAAATAAAAAATTTATAGTTTCGTTACATTCCAGGTAGTAACCTGGTTTTCCATCCCAAGTAGTGAAAGCATAAATGGTATCCCTACGCTTCCTCTTCGAACGACAAATTTTACATTGTATTCTCATAACTTTCCCATTCTCTTGCTGTTCAGGAACTTTCAATAAGCAAGTTAACTTTTTTATTGGAAACTGAAGTTGGAGCTGGTAATTTCCACAATGTCATAATAATATGACATCGTAGGAAATTATTTGGTAGGAAGTTCCTTATAGCACGTTAAACTTCAGACACTTGGCCATTTGAAGATTTGCCTAAAACTGTGTACGTCAATATCATCAGGAAAACGTTGCTAGGCGTGCGAATCAGTTGTATTCGTATGTGAGTACTACTTTAATTCATTAGTCGCAGATTTTTCTTCATATAAAAAAGAAGCGATTTTCACACACACTTTTATGATAAGAAAAAAGAGCCATTGTTACAATTTATTGTGGTTGAATTTACAATGATCCAGCAAAATCTACAGGATACAATACCATCATCGGTGCATTTTTTTCGAGGCACTAACATAAAATAGAATCGCAAATATATGTGTCCTCACTTTGTTTATTACAAACCATTCATCACTAAAATATGGAATACTGTTGAAGTTATTAATGTTCATTTTTCGAGCTTCTCAGACAAAAAATATTTATTACAATTTTATAACCAAACATTCATTTTTTTTTCATTGATTAAGTACTCTCAAACGTTTCTTCATTAAAATACTCTCGAAAGTTGTTCATTTATTCATTTGTGCAAGCTATTTAATACATAAAATATATATATATATATATATATATATATATATATATATATATATATATATATATATATATATATATATATATATATATATTGTTGGGATTTTTCGTGGTATAACAGATATTAAATGACAAATAATGTTGGATTTAATTTTCTCGACGTTTCGGCTCTTTTTTTGGAAATATCTAAAAATAGAGACTAAACGACGAGAAAATTAAATACAACTTTATTTGTCATTTTATATCAGTTATACCACGAAAAATCGCAAATCTCTATAATATACAAATACAATATCAATCCAAATGAATATATATATATATATATATATATATATATATATATATATATATAATATATATATATATATATATATATATATATATATATATATATATATATATATATATATATATATATATATATATATATATATATATATATATTTTATATATATATATATATATATATATATATATATATATATAACTTTTTGATAATTATTAGCAATAACAGGCTTGGTGAATCTCAAAAAAACTTGATTTTATTGAAAAGTTTACGTTTCGCCACGACATTCGTGGCTTTTTCAAAACTTTTGAAATATTGAAATTTCTTTGACATTTATAAATGTCATCCAGATAGCTCTGGGTTGTTATGCAGATAGTGTTTCCGTCCACGATTCGTATAGGGGAACAAATAGAAATTTGTTAATTCACTCCGAGTCGAATAAACTGCACTGATAGGATATAATAAGATCGAAACAGCTGTATGCAGATTTTGAGTAGTCGGGGAAAGTCGGGGTGACTTCTATAATTCACTGTTAGATTGTGAATGTAGAATTCACGTCGATGAATACATATAAAAAACAACCTTGAAAAGTTGTTTCATAATTTTTTTTAAATTATTGAAGAATTTTCCTTGTTTCACTTTATACATAATATATAGTTAGGCCCGCCGCGCACGAGCAACTTGAGTTGATGGTCATTAAAAATTGACGTTGTTACATTGCTATACCAGTTTTTGAAATAAACTTACTATATTTTTTTATTACTTCTACAAATCAATCGTTGGTAGGCTTTTTTTTAAAACTTTGGTAATAAAATAGTTCAAACGTATATTATTTTGAATATTCATGAGGCACAATCAAAGTTATATACGAACAATCAAATTCAAATTTATATTCATGTAAGTAAATGACATCCATGATACTTGTAGAAGAGCTATTTGAGCCAATATGCTTACGGTCACAAGTGTTGGTGTTACAATATTATGGTGGAATGTAAACTGATGCAACTAAAATACAATGTTATACTAACAATGAATCAAACATCCTTAGCAACCTTATTCTGCACTAGTTTTTAATGTTGCCGTTTAGTTTTAAAATATCGAGAACTACTTCCTAAAACAGTATCTACTCGAAGCTTATTCAAAGACCCGAACAACTCAAAAGACTCGAACTCAAAACCATTTTTCTCAAGAATGGCTCACATCTAAAGAGCATTTTACAGTTTTTTTCGTGCCAAATATGAATGTACATCAAATTCTACTAGTTTGATAGTCAATAGAATCCTATTTCATTTGTTTGTTGTTTTTACGACTAGAATTTAAGATTTTCAGGTGGGAGTGCCTAAGCGCATCGCGTTTTAGGCATGCAAGATATTTTACGCTCATCTAAACTTATTTTATTTTACTGTCGGACATGCGTTAGAGCGCGAGGCCCCCAATTCGCGGGGCCCGTAGCATTTGCTACTCATGCTACGTGGCTAATCCGGCACTGACTGAAACGCTTGAAGAATAAAAACCAACTGACTCGGCATCAACGAGAGAATCGCCCGTGTGCGGCGGTAGGTTTAAATAAGTGCGTTCTATATTTCTTGGCAACTATTTAGTCACCGGCGAAATAGGACATGTCTCAATTTTTTAGTTGCTTCGACTAAAGAATTTATATGCATCCCCGTACGCGGGGATGCATATAAACCCATACATTCTATTTCGGCAACTAAATAGTTGAACATGCATCTCACGACAGTACCTACTCATCTTTATTCCTTAAATATTCATTATATTGTGGCCAGTTATCAACATTATGAATTTATATTTCTAATGGTCGAGAGATTATTTCTTTGATATGGATTATAGGATTTAATCCCCTTTAATATTTTGTTTTAAAATGCGATAGCAATATATGTCACTTGGTGTTTGTTGTTAGATTTTCCAATATGCACTTCATTTGTATAATTAATGATAGGTTTATTTTTTAACGTTTTTTCCTTCACTTATTCTGAAATTAATTTTGCATAATGTCACTATCACTGCCAAAATAATAATAAAGGGTTTTCTGTACACCAGCTATTAAAAGTGACGTTTTTAATGCCTTCTTTGAGTTTTAAAAGTGTACGTTTATAAGGCAGAGTGTTAAAAATATTTTTAACAAGTAGTGTTAAAAGAAAAATCCTTATAAACGAACATTTTTAAATAAATAACTATTTCAGTTGTACTGAGCATATCAGTTTCATGTCATATTTATGACGTTCAATTTCATATAGATAGTATGAACTTGCCCACGCCACAATATAATTCAATATATATTATATATTTCAGAAATTTTATGAAATAACTATCAATATTTTTTTATTGAAATCCTATGGTAGTTTTTTCTTGAGGCGCAAAATTCTACTCAAAATTACGAGTAAATAATTCTTGCTCATGTTCTTTGTGTGTATATAAGTATTTCATAATTCAAGGATGGAAAATTCGATTTTCACGAACTTCACTGAATATACGTATATTCAGAAGATGGATCATGAATATTTCATAATCTTATTTCTACGTATATTTCTGAAGGTGTATGCTGTTCATATGAAATAATTTAATATCAATTTTATGTGTTCATTTCTACAATGTTAAATTCCGAAAAAGAAGAATAATTGGTACAAAAAAATAATATTTCTGCTTTATTATTGTGGATATGAATTTTTATTTATTTTCTCAATGCTAAACAAATAAAATTGTTATGATTAATTCTCTATTGATATTTATATACTAGCATTACTTTCTTCATACATTAACAATAAACAATTATCCATTTTTCATAGATTGATCACAATCCAATGGTCAACACCATAACTTGGAAAATAACATACACATTCCATTCGTGAATCAAGAGTATTGAAGAATAACATATATTTCAGTCACATAGAGCAGTGATTCCCAAATAGTGGTCCGCGGACCCCTTGGGGTCCATGGCTTACTTTAAGGGGGTCCGCGAAGGTAAGAGCAAAAATAAAATATTTTTACTAATAGTAGGACGAGAATATTGGAAATTTTTTCTTTCAATACCAATAAAAGAGTTTGTCAAGTTTGGAAATTAGTTAAGCTCATTAACTTCATTAAAGCCAGGACGTTAATTGCCCAAAATTCGAAACAATATGTAAAGAAGCTGGCAGTGACTATTTTCAATTTCTTTTACATACTGAAGTGCGGTGGTTGTCTCGAGGAAGAATTTTCACTCGATTTTTCGAACTCCATGATGAAGTGAGGTTATTTATAAGTGACAAGAAACTGGAAGGACTTCTTAATAATTTTCCTTGGTTATGTCAACTAGCATACCTATCAGATATATATATATATATATATATATATATATATATATATATATATATATATTTAAATTTTGGATTGAATGGGCCGATACTTGGTGTAAATTAATAAACATATTAAAACAATGGTTAAAAATAACAATTTACACATTTATTATAAAAAATAACGCATGACGCACGTTTCGGTGGAACTTCACCTTCTTCAGATGCTAATTGTAAACTAACCATAGTTAGTTTGCAATTAGCATCTGAAGAACACCAGAAGGTGAAGTTCCACCGAAACGTGCGTCATGCGTTATTTTTTATAATAAATGTGTAAATTGTTAGTTTTAACCATTGTTTTAATATATATATATTTAATTTCCTAAATGAACTAAACCTACAGTTGCAAGGCAGATATATCCATTTTTTCATGTTGAGGTAAAAAAAGGTGTCATAAAAACATTTGAAATTTGAGCTACACTCGTTGAGCAATCGTCTTACAGTTCATGCCCTACCTTGGAGAACTTTTCAAAATCGGAAAAGGAACCGATGCCTGAGGAAGTAAAACTCATAATTTGCGAACACATGCGAAACCAGCCTGTAAGTTTTCGTGAATATTCTCCAACTTCAAATAAAGGAGATTGGTGGACTAGAAAACCTTTCGCTATCAATGAAATTGAAAAAAAATGGAGATATCTCTGAGAAACTAGGAGATCAGCTTACTGACCAATCTTGCAGCGCATTTAAGAAGGATGTTTTTAAGGACAGATCCAATTTTGTGCTAAAATGAGTGTCGATTATAGAGAGCTCTCTAAAAAGGCATTGTGACATCTGATTGCCTTTTGCAAAACATAATTTCATTGTTTGGTTGGGCTCCGCCAAAAATTGGTTCATAGTTTGGGGGTCCGGGAGTTGAAGTAATTTGGGAACCACTGACATAGAGATTGTATGGCCAATTCCCAACCTAGCACTGAAAGTTATTATTAATTTCTTCAATATACTGAGAACAATTCAGTAGGAACTGCTCAACTGACATGTACATGATATCAAAATTTATGTCATGTCCTCCAAAACTATCATAATAACTGAGCGAATAAATTACTAAAAAAAGCTTTATTATTCCAAGGGCTTTCTCGAAGATTATTTTATTACTCATATGTGTAAAAATATGGTCAGACCTATTTGTTTAATTTAATTTTAGTTTTTTTATTTTCGATCTAATTAAAAAGTTATATTAAATCAAAAATACCTTTTTGAATTCAGTACAGGAAATAGGCCGACAGTTCCCGAACAAACAAAAGCGCGTGTGACGTCACAATGTTGATTTCTACTCATCGTAGCACACAAATCTTGTTGATATCGTCAAAATATTAATGAATATATCTAAAATATCCAACCTAAAAAGTTATTGTGCTTTCTTCGTACCATAATGTGCGAATACTACAAAAACGACTCCCCAAAAAAAAATTTTCAAATGTTCCACAAGATTTTATAGGTATATCATATTTATTATCGAAATTAGCCTTTATAAATCGTTTATCACATATGACTAAATCAAAGTAGCTATTTTAAATAAACTATTGCACTGAATTTTCAGTCAATTTACAAGTAGAAGCCGTTGCCACTGTAATAGGTACTCGAGAAATTCCTTTAACATTATGACATCACAAATATGGCCACCTATGGCGCGTTTGTAGTCCTGCGATTGTTAGTGAAATATTATCAATTTTGAATTGTTTATAAATGATGAAAACAAAATTTAAAAGGTTTTTCGTATCGAAAATGATAAATTTTTTAAATACATAAAAAAATTGATATTTTTTTTCAAAAACCCAATTAGGTCGGCTTGAAATCTGAACATAAGTATCATCAGCGTTTTTTGATACTTGTTTTAATTTGGTTAGTTCTTTTTAAATACCTTGAGAAATTATTTATTTTCCCCTTAAAATATGGAATTATATTGATAAATAAGAACACATTTATTAAAACTTAATTTCCACTATATTCACATTTAATGACAATTGTCTTCATCAGATTTAGTTACAAGCTAATTCTTAAAATATATCACTGTACTTGTATATTATCTGAAATGGTATACTAATGGGTATTAATAACAGGGGGTTGTATTTATAATTCCAAGAACATTCAAAGAATATCCTTCAAAACTCAGAATACAAAAAGGAAATACATTAGAAATGTTAAAGATAAAACTACTCCTCATAGTAAATCAGGTACAGTGGCGGCTCGTGAGTTTGTCTTCAGAGAGGGCGCAAAAATAATATTGGGATATATATATATATATATATATATATATATATATATTTCTGTTTCAATGCAAATATTGAAATATCGATACTCCAACATCCGGATAGACCTTTTTTCAATTTCTTGCAAAATATGCAAGTCCCTCTGAAAATACGCGAATAACTTAAATATTTATCTGAAACCTATTCAATCTTACTAGTATAGTCTACTATTTCTAAAAACACCCCTTTGTTAACCGAATCACTCTTCTTATTATGCCCACGAAGAGGAAGGGACATGTCCGCAATTTCAAAATGTCTATAATTTTTTAAACAACCAACCGATTTTTCTTAACCGTTTTATTATGAATACTTATCTGTTCTACATAAACCTTACTTAAACAACCCGCAATATTCACATTTCTCAAGAGCTGAAAACTCACTAGAATGTTTTTATGCTTTGGAGAATTTTCAATCTTGTTTTCCAAATGTTTGAGATCACGAGCTCCTTCCTCTCTCTAATTTTGATCGCCTTCAAATATTAAACAAACAAAACAAAAAAGCTTTACTTTCATCACATCCACACAACCACGGAGTCTATTTGGAAAATGTTTTCGTCAAATTTGCGCCAAAAACCCGGCCGAATTTCTCACACTCTTTCTAGTCTAGGAGCTATGCCATGTCTCGTGTGCACTTCTATGTCCCCTAAGTTTTGTTGCAGGGCTTTTTTTTTTACACACCTATAGGAGTGTAAAAAAAAGTTGATCACATGATCCAAATCTTGGTCGTTTGGTCGCCATATTGGAAAATGGCCGCCAAATCGCTAGATTATTTCTTTCAGTATATCTCTCCACCCAGTTGTCGGATTTCAATTTTTTAAAGCTTATTTCATTCCTCTTTTTAAGGCAAACAAATCTTCTTATTACACTTTTTGTGTTAAATCCATTAGTTGCTGAGATATATTCATGTTTTGAATATTCGCTATGCGTTAGAAGAATTGTTACCTTCATGAAGAAACAAGGAGACCCGTTCATGACAACTTACTGGTTCTAGCATCAGAATACAGTTACAAAACATTATTACTAAGCGAAAGATAGACCGTGGAACAAGCACTGATCTTTGGAACTGCATACAAATAGGAGAAGAAGCACATACTCTATTTCGGAAAGTCATTCAGTCTAGTGCAACCTATTAAGAGACTGAAAAAAAAGAGAAAAATATTGAATCCGTTAGAAGTGGACGTAAATAAAGAAACTGCCCAGGCTGTTCCTGTAGTTGACATTGCGCGCAGTCGAGGATATGATATAAATTATCTTTTGTCTTATGAATTCACTTCTACCTCATTGTTTTTGACTAGAAATGGATTTCTGACAAAGATTGATAAATCACAGCTGGTTCATGAACTAGAAACAAAGTTACACACACCCCAAATTCTTTAACTCCTCAATCTTCTGGCATTTCATGGCATTTGCGAGGAAGGTTCCAGCTAAATATTTGAAACTGCAGATATATGAAGAATTTGTAGGAAGCATTTGGAGATCTATATGCCAAGCCTCTCACAACAGTGAACGTATCGACATCGTTTTTGACGTTTATAACCAAAAAAGTGTAAAAGGGTTTGAGAGGTCCAAAAGATCTCGGACACAACCTGTAGAATATGTATCCCCAAATGACAGCACGCCACTTTCTGTGGATACTGACGCTTACTGGGCCTCGCCTAAAAACAAAGAACTGTTACAGTCACACTTTGTTGAATGGATGTCCAGGAAAAAAGATTTTGTCACTGCATCTGTTCCCATTTATCTCGGTGGTGTAGTGAAAAGATGTTTTTGTATAAAAAATGGGATAGTAAAAGAAGAATTCTCTCTGGAATCGGATCACGAAGAAGCAGATGAGAGGTTGTTAAGCCATATTTCACACATGACACTGACTTCAAAAGTGAGTAACGTGGTTATTTGTTCTACTGATACCGATGCGTTTGTTTGTGCACTCTATCACTACCTACAGAAGTGGAAAAATATCGGACTGAAAGAACTATGGATTGCTTTTGGAGTAGGAAAAACATCGAGGTACATTCCCATCCACAACTTTGAAGACAGATTACCACTTTCTGCTTTAACAGCTTTACCAGCTATTCATTCTTTAACCGGCTGCGACACGATCAGTACAAAGTTAACAGCTTTAAAAGTAGCTGAGACACATGCAGAAGACCTTTTGTTAGGTTTTGGCAGAGAGCCACTGAATGATAACATGGTAAAAAAAGCAGAAGAATTTCTAGTTCGATCACTTGGCTCAAGCTTAGGAACAACGAATAAATTGCGTTTTCATCAGTTCCATCACAAAAAATTACGAAAGTTTCAAGATTTGGCGCCTACATCGAAATCTATCCGTCTTCATATCGAAAGAAGCTACTTTCAATGTTACAAATGGATTTATGCTTTGGAACCGTCTGAGAAACTCAATCCATTGGACTATGGCTATATAGAGGAAGATGACATCTTAATTCCACAAGTGACAGCTGATCCAACGGACCCCGAAGATTTTCCTAAGCCATGTTATTGCCAGAGATGCTTTGGAGATAATGTATGTCCCTGTAGAATACTCAAAATAATGTGTTGTGACTTTTGCAAATGAGAAAGTAGTGTTAAGGACCAATGCAAGAACCCTCATATATAACTATGTCAGTCTTCTGAAATTTTCAATTTTTCTTTGTTCCAGACCATGCTACTGATCTGTATCAATACTATCCACTATAATGAATGTATTTGGTAATAACTGCATTAAATATTTCTGTTCAAACAAATCTTTACGTTTTTCATTTAATTCCTTTATTCATAACATAAAAACTCGCCATTGTTAAATTTTTATTGTACTTCCAAAACTAAGTGATTTAACAAAAAATGTGTAATGACAAAATTTGTTTGCCTGGAATAGAGGAACAAAATAAGCTATAAAAAATTAAAATCCGACAACTGGGTGTGGAGATACACTAAAAGAAATAATATAGCGATTTGGCGGCCATTTTCCAATATGGCGACCAAACGACCAAGATTTGGATCATGTGACTAATTTTTACACTCCTATAGGTGCATAATGAAGCCCAGCAACAAAACTTAGGGGACATAAAAGTGAACACGAGACATGGCATAGCTCCTGCACTATTCTTTTTATGAATTATATTCAACACTGGCGACGGACGTCCATTATTTTTTAAATCCACTCTTCCAAACTTTTTTTGCTAAAAAGATATTCCATTTATGAATTATTCGTCTGATGAATCCACTGTGTTTGGCGAAACAATTGTTATGTTTAACAAAATAAAGTGAAAATCAAAAACCGAAGTTTTATTTACATTATGATTATGGATTTTCTCAAAGTATCGATTGTCTATTGGGTATTTACTTATCTGGAGTGGTTAACTATTATGAAGTTTGAAATATCGTGTTTAATAATGGTGAATTACTAAGTGCAGTTTGCTCAGTGAGTAGATCTGATGATTTTTGTTTTAAAATTTCCATAGATTCTGGAAAATTTAATTTTTGAGACTAATTTTCTATTGTTAAGTCTAATCTATCAGCTTAGAATATCCCACGAATAATACAGATAATATCAAAAATTATTAAACACTTACATACACTGGTAAATTAACAAATGAATTCTCCAGAATATTTCTGAGTTACAATCATAATTCAACTTTTAAAACCAACAACTCTTTGAATACAATCATCAAAAACAATACACGGAAATTTAATTAAAAAAAACTCTATCGCAGCGAGCTGCATTAGAAGAGCAAGTTTTCATAACGTATCCATTTTGAAAAATATATTCAATAAATTGTGATTTTTTTTCCTGTGGGGTCAACCCCACAACCAATTCGCATTAAAACCTATCCCATTCAATATATCATACGAAACTATCTACTCACAAACTTTCGATCCTATTGCTCCAAAATTACGCTCTTTATCATGTAAACAAGATTCATTCCTTCCCCCAGGGGGTCAACCCCCCAACCAATTCGAACCAAAACCAATCCCATCCAAGATATCATGCGAAACTACCTATTTACAAACTTTCAACCCTATTGCTTCAAAATTGTAACCGTTATCGTGTAAACAAGATTTATTTTCCCCCCAGGGGGTCAACCCCTCCACGAATTCGAACCAAAAACAATCCAAGATATCATACAAAACTACCTAGATACAAACTTTCAACCCTAGTGCTACAAAATTGCGCCTTCTGTCGTATAAACAAGATTTATTTCCTCCCCAGGGGGGTCAACCCCTCAACTAATTCAAACCAAAAACATACCCATCCAAGATAACATACGAAACTACCCTTACTTTTAACCCTATTGCTACAAAATTGCGCCAATTATTCTGTAAACAAGATTTATTTTCCCACCAGGGGCGTCAACCCCCCAACCAATTCGCACCAAAAATAATCCCATCCAAGATATCATACCATACAAGATTTATTTTGCCCCCAGGGGGGTCAACCCCCCAACCAATTCGAACCAAAAACAATTCCATCCAAGATATCATACGAAACTACCTATTTACAAACTTTCAACCCTATTGCTTCAAAATTGCGCCCTTTATCGTGTAAACAACGTTAAAATACATAAGCTTATACATACATATGAACAAATATATATATATATATATATATATATATATATATATATATATATATATATATATATATATATATATATATATATATATATATTTATATATTCATATAGAGATATATGTAATTGAGTTTTTGGTGCCAAGCATCATAAAAAGTCATGAAACGAAAAACTATCATGGTCCTAGGTCCAACTTTGCTAATCGCACCCATTTTAATGAGCAGGTTTTCAAAGTGAAATAATAAATCAGGGGTTTATAGACTTGAGTTTAACTCATGCCCCAAATTTTGTAAATGTCAGACGGGTAGATCTTGTTATAATAGAATCATAAAACATGAAAGAAGTTTTGTAATAATAAGACCAGCTCCCATTATTCTAACCAATTAATAAAAGAAACGCATGATTTCAATCGTAATTTTAAAACTTTACGTACAGAAATTAAGTCTAGAAAATTAAATTTATTACGATATATGGAAATTTTAAAACATAAGTCTTCAAATTTTTAACTGAATGACCAAACTGCACTTAGTAATTCACCTCTATCAAACATGGTATTTGAAGCCTCTTAATAGCTAACCACTTCAACTAAGTGAATACATGTTATACCGTCCTTGTAAAATACAACCCTTTGTTATTAATACCCATTAGTAGAAGATTTCAGATGTTAAGCACGATGATAGATTTTAGGTATTAGTTTGTAACTAAAATTGATGAAGACTTTGTGTTGTCGAAACAATTGTCATTTAATGTGAATCTAGTGGAAATTAACGTATTCTTATTTCTTGATATGAATTTCCATCAAGCGAAGGTTAATTCGATTAAAATTTTTTTTATTGATACTCAAAATTGAACAATAGCGTTATAAGAATAATATATTCTGTAACAAGGTTAGAATGAAAATTCGGTGCGAGTGGAAAGTTCCGAGCGCGAGCCGAAGGCGAGGGTGAGGAACCACGAGCATTATTTTCATTCTAACCGAGTAGGGGGCATCCATTAATTACGTGAGATAATTTTGGCGATTTTTTGACTCTCCCTGCCTCCTTGGTGAGATGTCGTAAGTTCTTGCTCGACCCCCTCTCCCCCGCCCCGAATCTCAGGTTAGATTTTTTTAAACGCATTTTTGTTATATGAATGAGTTAATCTGTGCTAATTCTATTAGTTCAAGTAAATCAGTAATATTTTATAAAAATGTGAAAAAAATTAAGTTTATAATAAAACAAAGGTTGTAATAAGTCACAGTTTTTTTAAGTGAAAATTATTAGTTCGTCGCATGTTTATTAAAAAAGGTTATGGCATTATTTCTTCATGAATAATATTCATATCGTACCGTATACGAAGAAGAAACATTTACTCCAAAAATTAATATTCATCAATAGTCAAAGAATAATGATAGAAAAATTCTTTTTCATATTTAAGAAATGAATAAATTGTTTCCAACCAAATTTATTTATTTATAGTTAATAATCTATTCCATCAGTGCATAATTAAACCGCGATGAATATTTTTATGAATGATTTAGTTATATTTTAGTGGAAAACATTTTTCACTTGAGTAAACCCAGTGTTCTCGAAATTTTATACTGTTTCTTGTAAAAAAAAATTTTTGATATTTGAAGATACCACCCCCTCCCCCGCGTGAGATCGAGTGAGATTTTCGTCGACCCCCTCCCCCCCCTAAACACCTCACGTAAGTAACGGATGCCCCCCGTAGCAGACTATACTTTCTCCACGATTAAAGATTTTAAATATATATATATATATATATATATATATATATATATATATATATATATATATATATATATATATATATGAATGGAAACGAATAAAAGATAATTTATATTACAGAACTCAATCACAATTATATTAGGTAAACACTCAATAATTCAAGAAACATTCTACTTTGTATAAATAGTTATATTAATACAGTTTTCGAAATGAAAATCTGAAATTCATGAATCTTTTTATATTTTCGAATGGAATCGTGACAGCAATAATTTTGACACTTTGATGACAATCAACTGCGTCAAGGCTAATGTTATTATTGCTAAACAGTGTGAGAATATTCTATCACAAGAGAGATAATGTAAGTACATTTAAATTGCATGGGGAGAGAGGTATATATTTCTTCAATCTCAATACAGTAAATTCCAGCATTCTGTAATCAAATATGATTTCAGAATTTGCAAATTATGTGATGATCGTGGAGAAACAAATTTCTTCATCCATCAAAAAGCTATCTTTACATTAACTCAACTCGATAATATTCAATTTAATACCAAATAAATGTTCTGAAAACGAACAGTATCCCTATTCAATTTCCTTGCAATGATATAGGATATTATCCTGATAATAGAATTTCTCCGAATAGTATGGAATGAAAGTTATTTTGTTTAACAAAGGTTTGCTGTCTGTTTGAATATTCTATGGAATTCAAATTAAACACTTAAGGTCCGTTTAAAGCTCGAATAGCTCATGGATACAGAAATGAGGAAATTATATACTATAGCTTGTATAAATAAGTTCTCTCGAAAACTCAAATACTCTATATCCTAAGCATATTATACTTTCTCGGTATATAATCAAATATCATACACATCTTGTATAAGGTAATCACCAGATCATCACTCCTCGAATAAGTACGCAAATCTTGATTAGTTATATACACAGAAGACAATGACAATTGTTTGAAAAATCGAAAGTTATCAAATAATACGCCAGGTGGAGCTGGCTATTTGAGTTTCGGCACCATGATATTACCATACATTTTTGGAGTGGTGATTGTTAGTAGTCTTGACATATTTAATCGGTTATTAACAAAAAATTGAAACTAAATTAAACATAAGCACGTTAGTACAGTTTATACACGTGTTTACTAAAAACGAAGATTTTTAGAATATATATATATATATATATATATATATATATATATATATATATATATATATATATATATATATATATATATATATATATATATATATATATATATATATATATATATATATATATATATATATCATCAAGCAAAAATCTTCGTTTTCAGTAAAATAGTTTTAAAATTATGGTTGAAATCATGTGTTTCCTTTATTGAATGGTCAGAATATTGAGAGCTG
>JARQZK010002171.1:1385000-1437500 GCA_030704885.1 Cynegetis impunctata | reverse complement strand
TCCAAATTTGTCTTCGGTCTCGGCAATAAAATTTTGTAGAAGATCTGCGTAGAGGTTCCGTATATTTTCTGCTATCGCTAAAAATGCTGATTTGTCTAATTTTCTCATACTTTCTGGGTGAAGCTGCACAAGCAAAACTGCTTTCTTGTGTGTTGAATAACATCGATTTTTTAGTGGAGAAAAAATAGAATCTAAGTATGAGATTAATTAATTAATTATTCTGAAAAATTCTTTCACATTTTCAGATTTGATCTGTAAGTCTGTAAATTCCTATAACTAATAGGTCCATATTATATTACTCAAAGTGACGTCTGATCTACATGACATTGGTTTTCCATATAAACAATCACCGAAAACCAAAATATTATTGATGGTATCACAATTCCAAAGGTCAGCAGACACTACCTGTGAGTACACCAATGCAACTACTGCGTTAGCAGTGCATTGGTGGTTCCTAGATAGATAAATTAGAATATCTGACGTTACTCTGATTCCGGGAACCTCGAGTAATGATTGTGTTGAAGAAAATCGATTTTTGGTGATATGAGAAATAATATAATCTGAATATTGAGTAAATATAGATATTCTGAACATATCTTCCACATTTTCAGATGGTTGATTTGATCTGTACGTTTGTTTTGCCACTACTGGAGGACGCTCAAATTCAACATCCACATTTTCGCAAATTTTCTGAGCTTTCTCGAAAAATATCGCAATTATATAGACGCATTAACGCTGAAGCACATTAGTTTATTGACGTGATCGTGTATTGCCTTTATATTCATATTTACTTCTTATATTTGATTGCATGCGTGTTCAAGTTTGGCATAATAGGCAGCAATTACTAAAAGTGAATATTATATTGTGTAGATGCAGATGCACCTCCCTGGCAGTGCCCATGGATGCTACATAATATAAACAGACTATATTTAATCATTACTCTGAAATCTGATTTCTATGAAAAGTTTTCAAAAATTATTCATCAATCAACTTATTAAACATTTCATTTCGTTGGCATAACAAGCAATATCAAATCTATTCAAATTACTGATAATGATGATAAATGTGCTCATAGAAAATGTTATTAATTTTGTAAATAATTGAATATTGGTGAAATAGGCTGCTAGTACGTGATAATTTACCATATGAGGGCGCACAGTTTTTATTATTTTAATTTAATATCATAAATTTTCATTACGGTTCTCTGCGATTGCAATTATTTTGGTCATCCTTCCGATTGAATTTCGAATTATCCTTAACATGCTGTGACCAAAAATGCTAGCATAACGATCTTTTACAACAAATTGTGATAGTGAACTCATTTTAGGTTACAATATCACAAGAGCATCGAAAATAATCGATTATACTTCCGAGTTACGAGACGTATTTTGCGAAACATCCACGAGTGCTCAGCTCGAGTGATGTTTTAAGAAAATACGTCGAGTGACGAGGTCAGTATAATCGATTGTTTTCGATTGCTCGAGTGGTCTTTGTTAAGATTATATAACGAATAAAAAATATTAACTTTTTTTGACAAACGTCAGAACATCGTCAATATGAAAATATTCACATTTTGACACGAGGCGAAACGCCAAAACGATTATATCACGTCGTCAAGGGTATATGCACTTATCAATACGCAGTAGTTATGCAAAATTCACGGATTCTATTGGCTAACTTATACATGAGGTATTATTTAATCATGAAAATAGTTCATTTTCATCACTGAGAATATATTAGCTGCCCAATAAAGATAAAGACCTCGCGAAAATTCAGAGGATTTTGGAATGAAGTTCCTTAACATAAGTTACACTTCAGATACTTGGCGAATTGAAGCTGGATGAAGATATGTGTCCGACACGAGTATCACGACAGCGTTGTTAGGTGTGAGCGTAGTACTTAGTACTTGTAGAATAGATTATAAAAAATCGTTTTTTAATAACCAACTCAGAAAGTTTCATATGTACCAAAGTAAGTAAAATTATTTCTTACTTTTTAGATGGTTTACTATTCATAAAATTATACACCCACACTATTTTCTATAGTATTATTAAAAAGTTATATCTATTCAACTTTGGTTAGTATATTATGATACATAATTTTCCCTAATTTTTATGTTTTAGAGAATGTATAATTTTTAAACCAGCGTCATGCAAAACATCCTATATATGTTTGTAGAAACAGTAATTCTCCGAGATTATGTCGTGGTCATATCTTAGAATTGGTCACTTCATGAGTTGGCCGATCTTTTGATAAAATGGTTGTCTTCCAAGTAATGGAAAATACCCTCTGCTCACATTATGATACGGTCTGGACAGATCAATGAATAATCTGCGTTTGGTGATATTGAACAGCTTAACGCACGGCTACTTCATGACATGGTCAAACATTAATGATCATATCGTAAAATACTTTTTTTGTTTTTGTGATGCATCATGGTCCATGGTGCATACAATTATCCTGATAAAAAAGCTGATAATATTGCTGCAATTGAAGATAAAAATGAAATGAAACATCGTTACGACACAGAACTACTTGAATTTCACGAAAGTTACTCACAAAACGAACGTACCTACCTAACTAAAAAGACTCTATCGCAGCGAGCTGCATTAGAAAAACAGGTTTTCAAAACGTATCCAGTTTGAAAAATCTATTCGTTCAATTATGAATTTTGTTCCAAATCCAAAAAACAAAAATTGCGCCCTCTATCGTGTAAACAATATGTATTTTCTCCTCCGGGGGGTCAACCCCCCAACCAATTTATAACGAAATAAAAACCATCCAAGATATCATACGAAAGTACCTACACACAAAGATTCAACCCTATGGTCCCAAAATTGCGCCTTCTATCGTGTAAACAAGATTTATTTCCTCTCCTGGGGGGCCAACTCCTCAAGCAATTCTTACCAAAACTAATCCCATCCAATGTATCATACGAAACTACCTACTCACAAACTTCCAATCCAATTGCTCCAAAATGACGCCCTTCATCATGTAAACATGGTTCATTTCTTCCCCCAGGGGGTCAACTCCCCAACCAATTTGAACCAAAACCAATCCCATTCAAGATATCTTTCGGAAATACCTACTCACAACTTTTCAACCTATTACTCCAAAATTGCGAGCTTTATCGTGTGAACAAGATGTATTTCCTCCCCCAGGGGGTCAACCCCTCAACCAATTAAAAACAAAACCAATTCCATCTAGGATATCATACGAAACTACCTACTTACAAACTCTCAACCCTATTGCTGCAAAATTGCGTCATTTATCGTGTAAACAAGATTTATTTCTTCCCCCAGGGGGTCAATCCCCCACTCAATTGGAACCAAAAACATTCCCATCCAAGATATCATACGAAACTACCTAGATAAAAACTCTCAACCCTATTGCTGCAAAATGGTTCGTAGTAACCTTTTAAAATTACAGCTATTCAAAAGTTATCTACTGACCGAGATTACTCAGATTAAACGATTGCTGTAACTTTTGAACGTACTTTTATTTATAAGGTATGAAACAAGTAGAGCAAAGTAGGGTGTCCACGCAACAGAAATCAAAGATAAAGTATTGACGATAGAAAAATATAACGAAGGTATATCGTAAATCCAAAAAACCGTTGGACTCCTAAAACTCGTGTGATAATTTGTGCCATTGTAAAGCTTAATTTATATTCAAGTGTTTATTAATAATAAAACATTTTTAAGATTTTTTTGAATATTTGTATTAGATTAAGACTAGATCAAAATATGTGAAGTTTTATAGGTAATGACTTGCAAACAGCAAGCCAGCATACTTTTCAATAACGGGTTGAATAAAAGTAGAATAAGAATAAATTTCTGAAATAATTTAGTCTTAGTGAAATAAAAGTAGAATAAGAATAAATTTCTGAAATAATTTCAGAGAAGCTATTCATGCTAATTGTCTTCCTTAAAATCCATGATTTTTGTCACGTCAATTCCATTATGATTTATGTGAAATATAGATTAAACATATTAAAAAAATGGTTAAAAATAACAATTTACACATTTATTATAAGAAATAACGCATGACGCACGTTTCGGTGGAACTTCACCTTCTTCAGAGCATCATCCACCGAAACGTGCGTCATGCGTTATTTCTTATAATAAATGTGTAAATTGTTATTTTTAACCATTGTTTTAATATGTTTATTAATTTACACCACGTATCGGCCCAGTCAATCCAAAATATAGATTAAACGCTACTTTATATTATATTATATATTCCTAAAGTACTTTTCAATATATTAATTCCCAATTCACTTACCTGTAGTCGAAAATCGGCTTCTTGACCTGTATATATATAAGGAGTGCTAAAATTGGACGGAGTATTCATGAAAGATTCTGTCAATCCATTTTCAATCAAATGCTTGTCGAGTTCAGCTGGGTCTCCCAAAATTCTTGTAGGTACTATTGGAGCATGACTTCCAAGAGTCTGAAAAGGAGGAAGTCAAATTTTTAATGAGTTTTTTCTGTCCCAAATGAAATATTCAGTGGTGTAAATCAACTCTTCGTTCTTTTCAATTTCGAAACAAGCAAGAATAATATTTCAACTCGAAATAATAAGATCATTTTTAACATACTGCAAAACGTGATGAAGGCTCTAAAATCAACTGAATATGAAACTAATTAAACATATGTAGTATTTCTTCAGCGGCACAGAGTGAATTGAATACTGTGTTATACGAACTAAATGAATTAATTAATTCAAGAGCTATAAATCAACAGTTTAACTCAATTTATTTGGCTTGATTACATATACAATTCGACGAATTGCTTCCAATCCAGAACATGAAATCATAAAATGAGGTAATTTTTTTCAATTTTCAGTATTAACTATATCCTAATATATATATATATATATATATATATATATATATATATATATATATATATATATATATATATATATATATATACAGGGTGTCCCAGAATTTTTTAGACAGGTTATAACTATAAAACGGCTGAAGATAATTTCATAAAATTTGGTATGCAGCAATTGGACGGATTTTACAATATTGCGAATCCCTCATGACGTCAGCGAAATCATATTAAAGGTCTTTTTATTCTGAATTCAACCATGTAATGCACTTAGTATGTTAAAATTTATTAGTTGTGTATTTTCGATCAAATGGAGTTTAACAAAATAAATAAAAAAGTTTAATAAACAAATTTAATCACAAGAAAATCAGGTTTGAGGCTTGTGTTGAAATTAATTGTAGAATAATGGTATTATTGCCTTGATTTTCATGTGACTAAATTTGTTTATTAAACTTTTTTATTTATTTTGTTACACTCTTTTGATCGAAAATACACAACTAATAAATTTTAACATACTAAGTGTATTACATGGTTGAATTCAGAATAAAAAGACCTTTAATATGAGCAGTCACACGACCACCTTTACATTTGATATTTTATAATGACATGACGTCATAGCTACGGTGATGATTTCGCTGACGTCATGAGGAATTCGCAATATTTTAAAATCCGTCCAATTGCTGCATACCAAATTTTTATGAAGTTATCTTCAGCGTTTTAGTGTTATAGTCTGTAAAAAACACCCCCTGTATATATATATATATATATATATATATATATATATATATATATATATATATATATATATATATTTATATATATATATATATATATATATATATATATATATATATATACATATATATTCGAAATTAAATCATTTATTATTAATATCTACAATACCACTTCAGATTTTTCAATGAAATTTGTCATACATGTACTATGTATCACTTTTTTCTAAATTTCCACCAGTGGCGTTCGTACGTTATTTGACCTGCATATTTTGGCAGACAATGATGGTACCCAACAGATTTTTCCTGAAATAAAAATTATTTTTGAAATTCCAAATCATTTCTTACCAAAGTTGATTACTTGACTTTTTTCAATACGATGCACGGTTTTCTATTAAAAAAATAAAAACCGTTTTTCTGCATGATCATAATGATATCGTTACATACATATGACCATATCACCTTGCTGTGACATACGTAGATTTTATTTTTTTAGATGAAACCCATGCGTCGGACTGAAAAAATTCAAGAGATCAAATTTGCTCATAATTGATTACGGATTTCATTTTATTTTAATATTAAGAGAAGTCAGTGGCGTGCCACTCACTGTAGATATCAATAATAAATGATTTATTTTTGAAAACTTCACCACCCTGTGTCTTAAAAGGTAAGACGTTTAGGACATATGTTCATATAAAGGTTTTTTCTTGAAATGGGCCCAAAAATCACCCCCATGAATATTGACATTCAATTAGGGAACATCCTGTATATATATATATATATATATATAGGGTGTCCCACGACGATTAAGACAGTGAATATCTCGGAACCCGTAGAACGAGAGTTGAACAGAATTGTAAATTTGGGGTTGTAAATCAAGTGATTAGTGCAGATGCTTTTGTATTTATGTTACACAATGAGCTTTTTGTTGTGGGTCACGTAACATCAGATTCGAAATTGTCAATGGGAGAACCTGCATATTTTGTCATTTCTATTTTCCTGTCGAGAAAACAATTCCAACAAACTATCACACTTGTGGTCTGAAACGATTAATTTGAGAGCTACGGGTACTTCCCTATCCTTTGTCCTACGGCTAATATGACTAACGTCTGAAAGGAGCAATTGCCTAATTATTTGAGTTTTGGGTATCCTTATGGACTTGCGAATTGATTCCTTCTTTGGGTTGAAAATATGAAATCTGTATTTGAATTTGGTCTATTCAGGATAGTAGTGGTTAGTTTAGTAGATTATGTTGTGAAACATGGGTTGTTTGTACTTCTTGCGTTCGTTGGTTCATTTTCATGTCTTGGTTATCAGAAAAATCAACTATATACTTCAAAGTTTTATATCGGTTCTATAATTTATGTAATGTTTCTAAAATTAACTCAACAAACAACATGAAACAAAATACAACAGCTAACCCAACAAACTCGTTCACAAACATTCAATTGTATCAATATAATACACTAAATAAACTGCCCCTATCTGAAATAGACCAACTTAAAATATAGATTTAATTTGTATTAACACAAAAAAGAAATTAATGCACAATAAATCTACATAAGCATATATAACACAAAAATTTTTTTTGTAGAATGGACGAATCTGTAGATTAGATACTGAAGAAGACATTATATACATTACATGAGTAAGGATTTGTGTGTTTTCAATTATTTATAATGTTAATAAGCAAAATAACTAATATTAGACTATATAGTACCTACATGATTAGCTACTCAACAAGGCCACAGCCGCAAAAGCATGAATTAAACATTCTTGTCTGGTTTTGGTCGTAGTCTAGTACAATAGTACATTCTCATGTAGGTATATGAAATCAGGTACTATAGTCTGTCCAGTCTAAGTTGGCGTGTACGTCACAGTCATGCGCAAATAACGACGCAAGGCTGCCTACCCAACTAAATAAAATTCGAAATGGTCAAAATTCATATCTGTCGTAAATAATTTTCTGAAAAAGTAGTTATATGGTGATAGTGACCGGATCATCCATTTCGACAAATATTCTGTTCTTAACATATCAAATCGTATGTATCTCTCAAGAAAAACTAACATTCCGAGAAATGAAAATAAGTTGAATGTTTGTTAAGTTGTCATTTAATAATTGAAAAATTTGCAATGTTGTCGGACCCTCTCGACCAATGCGCCGGTAATCGGCATTTCACGTTTGACAGTCGCCGAGTAACCTAGAAGATTTTGTAAGTAAGTTTGATTTATCGATCGATGAATATGGATTCCATATAGATAGACACTTCTGGTAGGGAATAATGGTCAATTTGAATTTACCGCTAAAAATCCCCGCCATGTCAAACAAGCAAGATATCTCATTTTTAATAAATTCGATGGACGATGAATCAACTCTGTGGTAGTTCATATTTATATTAAAAAAATTAAATAATAAGAAAACAACTTGTCTAAAAACCACAAAATGAAAATAACTTTTTATTCGACTAGTTTCGCCTGTTACAGCATTATCAAGACTGAATACATGTATTCAGTCTTGATAATGCTGTAACAGGCGAAACTAGTCGAATAAAAAGTTATTTTCATTTTGTGGTTTTTAGACAAGTTGTTTTCTTATTATTTAATTTTTTTAATATATCTCATTTTGTTGAAAATTGGGTTAGCTATTTAGATTTAAGATTATTCATTACGCCTGGCAACAGTGTTCACGATCGACGTCATATACAATTGGTGACGTACACGCCAACGGTCGCTGGACAGACTATAGCAATTTTTTCACACAATGTTCGGGATAGCGGGTACACAGCTCAAGTTTATGTGGAGCCCTTTTTGACAATCTTTTGGTACTTTTTTCAAGTTTTGGCCAATTTGACCTCAAAGGAGTAGTATTTCGACCATTTTCTCACTCTGTAGGCTGAATAGTTTCCCAGATACGGCTTTTCGTTACATTTATTTATTTGTCAATTAATTTATTAATACAATTATTAAAATCCAGTAACAATAACTAGTTCATTCATACGAAGCATCAAAAAATTCAAAAATCTCATTTCCTTTTTCAAAATTATAGTGATATTTCTTACATGGTAGTCCGTATTGGTGGACTCCACAGGACGTGCAACAACCATCCGAACGTGAATACCACACTGACGAAGTACAGATGCCACCTGTTCTGAACCTAAACCTCTCAGATTAACCTCTCCAATCTGCAGAATATGGTCACCACTTTGCAGTCGTCCGTCCTGAAAATAAAATATATACATTTAATAGCTTTCACAATCAGGATTAATGAAATTATAATAAGATCATTCTAGAAAAAATCCTAAATGGATTAAATGGAAAAAAATGTTACAAATCTTTGTAAACTGGAGCATTACACAGAGAATGAAACGGGTGAGCAGAAGATCTATCACTAAAGCCCCAATTTTGTTTTTTTTACATAAAAATTCATAATCCTATAACTCAATTTGGAGGGGGAATACAGAAATCATTCGAAAACCGTTTTTTTAGTCCCATGCTTCCTTCAAAATATTCTAGAACAATCAATTTCAGATATATTGTTAATAGTTAATGAACATATATTCTGCCAACAGTTTGAAAATTTTACGTTTATTATATTATGTATAGTTGATATAGATTAGTTTTATCAGGGCCGGCCTAAGACGAAAATTGCAAGTGTTCTAGACTCAAATTTTATGCCCCTACAGGGGGGTCTGGGAGGTTTGGAATTTTTTGAAATTTGAGTTCCAAAAACACAGTTTTTGTGCACTTTTGCGCCTTGTTGAACATTAAATTTATGTATGACAATTGGATTCATTATTGATTGACTTGATATGTTCAGTACTCTTACTTGTACTATAACCACTATTATGTCAAATGAACTAATGGAAGCTTAACTCTAGGTAACGTTGCAATGATTTTTATGCTTATACTGCAATTACTAGCTAATGCGGAAATCACCGTCCATCGGACCTAAGATAAATTTCCATATGTCATGGGTAAAAGAAAATAAAGCAACACAACATAGTGAACCAATAATAACAGTGTTTATTAATGGCGCAAACACAAAAAAAAAATTATTAACTATTACGATAGTACATAGTCACTTTTATTATACATTTTATACAAGGACTTTTCTTGCTTTCATTTCGGAGAATGAATTTACTATCTTAATTTCAGACGCCAATTGGCTAAAAAAGCAAAGCCGGGGGAGGGGAGGGAGGCAGGAAGATGAGTCACAACACTTTCCGCGTCCCGCCACGAGACGACTGTTCTACTGACCTTGGACTTTGGTCAAGGGCATCAGACTTACTGTATTTCAGAACTCATTGGGGTAGGTAGCCGGGTAGATCTTCGGTTTTACCTTGAATTTCAACTGTAATAGTTTTAAGACAAAATTCCCTCTATAGTCAGCGGCAAATCATGTTATACTTACTTATGTTATATTGGTAACCTTGTTTGATGACAGGAGGTTACCGGGGATAGACCATATAGTAAACTTTTAAGGTGTTAAGATGTTAGGTGTTAGGTGTTAAGATGTTAAAGGTGACTTTTGGTTGAGCACTCGAGTAATCCTATTATTTCGTTCCGTACTGCTAGATTGAACTTATGTCATAAAACTTCATTGTTAATTTCAAAAATATTTTATTACTTAGAAGCATCTAAGTTACACACATTCGCCTTCTTCAACTCAGCCAAATTTGGTTGGAACAAACATCAAGAAAACCGCAAAAATGTTAGTTCAGTAGGTATAAAACGGATTGAAAAACCACTCTCTTAACTCACTGTGGACACAGTGCAATAGTCTATTACTTTCGGCGAAAATGAGACTGAAACCAAATTCAAAAAAATCCAATTCGAAATGAAGATTAATATACACTTTAATAAACCAGATACGAAGCGGGAGCGATAATATAAAAGCGCTTTCAGATGAAGAAGACCCATGTTTTCATATTTAATATTGGAGGGAATGAATTCGTCCCAAAATAAGAACTTAATTAATAAATTCCATGCTCGAATCCGCAATCTAAATTTACTCGAAAAAGTATTATTATTATAAAGGTTAAGATGCAAAATATGCATCAAATCGAGTTTTGAAAATATTTGAGTTAGACGCCGTAACAACGTCAGCTGGTAACGAGTTTGTAACGTTTTGAAATACCGTCCACTGGCTAAACCAAATTTTAGCCGAGATCAGCCAGTAAAGAAGATTCGATTACTAGCGCCATTTCAAATTGTAGGGGGGATAAAAATTTATCGAAGCCGGGTGATGCTAAACGTGCTTCCTTTTCGATTTGTGACGTTAAAGAATTAATACGTACGACGAAATTATATTATAAAGGCAATAGAGTTTTCAATTTATTATTTCTTCTAAGTAAAATAAATTTTTTCTAAATATCGTTTGCGTTAGGAAGCGCAAGACCCCAGGAGCCAATCAAAGGACCTAGGAGCTAATTAAGAACCCCAGGAGCTTGGAAAAGCAATTAAAGACCCCAGAAGCTAATAATAAGGCCCTAGGAGTCCCATTTAAAGACCTTAGGAGCTTACAAAAAGACTCCAGGAATATTAACTACCCTAAGACACAAGATGTACAAGACCCTTGGAGTTCCGAAAGCCCGAAGCGGAAGAAGACAGAGGAAGACAACAAAAAAACAGATCAGTATACTGATAAACGAGCTCAAAATTTTGTTTTTTTTTAAGTTTCATTTGTTATAATTTTATAAGTTTTGTAATCTTTGAACCAAAGTCTTTAATAATTTTTAATAGTAAATTGTAACTAGAATTTTCCAATTTTTTGAACTAGCCGGAGCATACATTTCAAGTAGAATATCTTTATATTTATTGTCATTACCCAATTGGGGAAATTCACGTTACAAGTTCCTTCGGTGAAATACACGGTTAGGGAGAAAAAACGTCCTGAATGAGCTTCTAATACTGTCTAGCTTAAACTTATATGGTTGCCCGCGCAGACGACGATCTTCATTGAGGTTCAATAGGTGTCTAAAAGGAGAATTATCTTCGTATAATGCAGTGAAAGTTATAATTAGCTCACCTCTCATGTCGATGAGAGTAGGAAGCTTCATTGTTTGTAGTCGTTTGGTCTTAAACGCCCATTTGAAAGTCAAGCAGCTCGTCTCTGAATACTCTCCAACATCTGCTGGTCTCGCAGTAGTATAAGATCCCATACGCTATTTCCAAACTCTAATATTAGGCTTACATATGAATTATATAGTCTGGTCACCGTATCAGAATTTGGATTAGGAAAAGTAAGAGAGAGAGAAGATAAATTCTTGAGGTCGAATAAAACTTTGGTCTAATTTGAATGTTCTAACTTTGAACAAGAGTGGCGGGGAGTTGTGGCAAAATATGTGAAAATTAATTCATCATCATGCAGCCCCTCTCACGTCCATTGTTGGACATAGGCCTCCTCCAAACACCTCCAGTTCTCTCTGTCCCTGGCTGTCGCAATCCAATTTGTCGCCATTCTCTTCAGGTCACCTGTCCATCGAGTGGGAGGTCTGCCTCGGCAACGCTTCTCAGCTCTTGGTCTCCATTCCAACAGTCTTCTGGTCCATCGCCCGTCCTCCTTTCTAGCAATGTGCCCAGCCCATCTCCATTTCCCTGTAGTGAATCCTTGTATAATATCATCTACTCCATTACGTCGGCGTATCTCTTCATTTCTCACTCGATCCCTCAGGGTCAGGCCAAGTATCGATTTCTCCATTCGCCTTTGTGTAACTCTTAGTTTTTCTGCGATTTTCCTCGTTAAGGTTAAGGTCTCTGCGCCATAGGTCATAACCGGCAATATGCATTGGTTAAATGCTTTTCGTTTCCAGCGAATTGGCAAATTTCCTTCAAAGATGTCCTTTTTTTCCGTATGCCGCCCATCCCAGGGTAATTCGTCTATCCAGTTCGCAGGTTTGGTTGTCTCTGGTCATTCTAATCTCATGACCCAAATATTATGGATAACATATTCGAAATTCAAATTTCTAATGGCTTTTAGAAGTGTGCATAGCTAACAAATATTTGTTTTGGAAAATGTTTGAACCCCACTTACCCCAAATTGAATTAGACGGTTGAAAATTTGTACGTGGATTAAGTTGACGCTAAGAAAGTACCTTTTGGTGGTATGAGATTTCTCTTTCAACCATCGCCATTTTTATGTAGAGATTTCTTGTTTTCTTTAAGTGTTTTTTAACACCTCCAAAACTCCTCCACATTGAGTTAGAGGACTTAAATTTTTGTTCATGGCTTCTATTAATGCCAGGAAATTGTATTTTTGAGGTTTTAACAATTTTTCTTAACATCCGCCATTTTCATCCACGGATTTCTTGTTACTGTGTGGTTTTTCAGGTTTTGCCCATCTCCACAGCTCATACAGTTTGAGTTATGTTATGAGGATCAGTTTTAGTTACTTGGTACTACTGACATTTATTCAACTGCTAGATATAATATGAGAAATTGCCATTCCTCAACACTCCCCTCAATTTCATATATTCCATTTTTCAATTCTTCACGGAGATTTCATATAAATCCAGTTCTGTTATAAATTTATCAAACCTTGAAATCCTTCCATCGAAACTTGTTGGAGACCATAGAATGTTTTTCTTAACTAACATACAATATTTTCGTCAACATCCATTTCTTCTGTTGGTTGAATAAAAATCTTTTCTGCCTTATACCTTTCTATTTGTAGAAAATATTGTTCTATTTGCTTTTCTGTTTAATTCAAGTTTTTCTATTTGTTGGCGTACAAAGTTCACTTCTAAATCTTTTATAGCTTGAGTTATCGAAGCAGTTACTATGTTATCATATTCAACTGGCATTGATAAAATATACTGTATAACTAATCCTTCATTATCCTATTTGTCACCGGCCTGCTTAAGATCTCTAATGAGTTAAACAAATATATAATAATTATATGTAGGTATCTAGAGTTTCTCCACCTGGTCTATAGGTTAATAATTGAAGGACTTTATCTAATGTAATCCTGCTAGTTTGCCGATGTCATACCGGATTTCTAGAGGTTTCCACATTTCATATGCAGCCTCTTGATCCATGACTACTTCTAACTAAGAGCTTTATATTCTCTGAATTATTAAGTTTTTATATTTCTCAACATTTCTACAATGTCTTCTATTGCTTCTTTTTTGTTTTTCTCAACTGTTGCAGTATAATCTGGTTATTCTACATATGGTGCAATAATTGCTCCTCAACGTGCTTATAATCTAGCAACATTTTGATCCTGTACTACCATTATGTGTAATTCTTGCCATAAAATCAATCTTTTAGCATTTTCCTTTTCTATTTTCTTGATATTCTTCTGATTTTTACTCAAATCTTGCAGAGCGCATAGTTTCGGCTACCATTCCGCAAGACCTAATACGTTAAGTTAGATGGTTAAAATTTTTCAAGTGGATTGAGTGGAGAAGTGCACTGTAGTGGTTTCTACAATTTTCCTTATTCGCTCCAATTTGAATTTAGAGATTGCATGTCTTTTCGTGAATTTTTATGTCTTGCGATCCTCCACAGCTTCTGGTGAATGAGATAGAGGGTTACAATTTGATACGTGGATTGGGTTGTTGTGAGGAAAGTGCTCATTGGCGGTTTTAATTATTGATTTCTATTATTGCCACAATTTTTGTTGAATTTTAAGCAGATTTTAGGATTTTAACGCATGCGCATCTCTACAACACCACCCATGAAGTTAGGAAGATGCTGTTAGAAGGTTTTCTTTCAATGCCTCAATTATAATAAGTAGAACTTTCAATCGTTTTTGCAGTTATTCAATTTTTTTGCATCTGCTCAGACCCTCCAAATTGACTAAAGGGGTTAACATTTTGTAAGTAAAAAAGAACAGAAATAAGGATAAAATA
This sequence comes from Cynegetis impunctata, assembly GCA_030704885.1. NCBI lineage: Eukaryota > Metazoa > Arthropoda > Insecta > Coleoptera > Coccinellidae > Cynegetis > Cynegetis impunctata. The sequence continues at coordinate 1,423,079 of JARQZK010002171.1, read as the reverse complement.
CGATCTCAGTGACTGAGCTCTACGGCTCATGCATTTTTATTTATTGAATATTTGTCAAAACAAAAATTATTGTGTGTTCCAGAACTATTCTAGCAACTGTATCTTTGTTATGATCGAACGGAATCCTTATTCTCAAGAGTTTTCCTTCAGATTGGAAACCATATAAAATAACCCAATTCCCATAAATTGCGGGGCGCTTTACGTTTTCCTATATTTCTTTTCAGTTTATTATCCTGCTTCAGAATAATAAAACTAATCAGTGTAGGAAAGCCAAAGAGCAGTTATGGATCTTACTGCACAATCCATGTCGATGAAGGCATTCAGCTAAACATGAATAACCATGACGCTCCTTCACAATTGGGCAACCGCAAGATATGATGTCGTTGGAACCATTTTGTTTTTTAGTCGTATTTTCCCCGAAAGTAATAGACTATTGCACTGTCTCAAAAGTTAACAGTGAGGTGAGGGAGAAGTTTTTTAATCCGATTTAGACCTCCTAGATCACGATTTTAGAAATTTATTTTGATGTCATATATATATATATATATATATATATATATATATATATATATATATATATATATATATATATATATATATATCTATATGAAAGAGCTGAAATTTAGTATCTTGAATTGTGGTGAGACAGAAAAAAAGTTTGGTCAATAACTAAAAATTTTGGCATTATCAAACTTTGGGCAAGGGTGTAGCGGGGAGATGCATGATCGGCAATTTTTAAAGCCGGTGGCAAAAGATGTGGAAATCAGTTTTGAACAACATATCGGAAATTTACCCCTCTAGGATTATTTCGAGTGTGCATGGAGGTTCTTGTATGATTGTTTACCCCCAAACACTTTCCAAATTGAGTTAGAGTGTGAGAGGTGTTTCTGAGGTTTTGTGCACATCCACCACTTCTACTGATTGGGTTAGAGAGTTAAAATTTAGTGGAATGAGGAAAAACTATAATTTAGTGACTGATTTCTGCTTCTCACGCGTTGTTTTGAATGTTAAAGGCCAAAATGGAAGCTCGATATCGCTTTTGAATAATTGAATTCATGATCCTTGATATAATTGATCAACATCTTACATGGAAAAATCACGGAGATGGTGTAACAAAGAACGTGAACACAATCCAGAACAAACTAATCCATTAATGAATAAAAAAAAATGTCCACAAAAAATAAAATTTTAATTCACAACACAATGATAAAACCAAAAACCATACGTTGCAACAGCACAACAGACAAATAGGTACATAGACTTAAAAATGAGGATCATCATAGAAGAATTAAAAAAGAAAGGAGTGAAAATCTATGAGGAAACCTCAAAACATGAAAACATCCTATTGGCGAACGTAGATAAGCGATACGCCCCCTACCGGTGTAGAATATCACTAACGCATGGGCCATAGATTCTGTTTTAGTGTATTTTATATGAGAAGTTGTCGAGTTTTAATTGTGTTTAATTTTGTTTGGGATCGTTTACAAACGTTCAGAAGAGATGAAACACTATTGTTGTGTATCCTATTGTTCATCTTGGGCAAAAAAACTCCGAATATAGCTTACATAATACCTTTTCGAAAGCTGGACAATTCAAAGTTGTATTCCAAACAAAGTTGGGAAATAAGGAAATGATGGACAGAAGAAAGGCGTGGATTCATAACTTGAAGATTGAAAAAAATTGTCTGAACATAAGAGAGTTGTTCTTTACAGTTTACTGAGAATATTTATTTTTACTGCAGTAATTTTGTGGATTTTTCCATATAGAATTATACCAACTGATGATGTGCAATTTTCAGCTAAGTCCAATGCTATTCCAACGAAAAATCTTCCACTTTTATCGGAATCTGAACCTGGGCCATCATCCAGAGATTCTAGATAATTGTATTTTCTTTCATGTAACAACGACAGATACTATTAAAATAACAATAATAAATAATGTTTATTCGCACAACCAAAATAACAGTTTATCATAACAACAAGAATATGAAATAAAACTTGACTCTATAGCTAGGTAAAAACTGAAATATTCAATTATATAACCAGGAAAACAGAGATTCTATAAAAAAAAACAGACTCTCAGAAGTCCACCGTACTTTTGGGAGAGCTATTATACGTCAGGAAAATTCAAAAAATATAATAACTCATTACGTTCAAACCATTCAAGCAAAGTATTCATGTTAATTCTTCTTTTATTTCATGTTGTTTCTTTCAGTTTTGTTGGTAAGTACTTAGTTTTTTCCATTATACTCAAAACCTCTTCAGTTAGTAATGAAACTAGACATTTCAGAGATGATTTCTTGAAACTCTTGAAAGTTTTTTTTACTTTTTAGATAAATAGGTGTTCTATCATACAGCCTTTTCATGATGTACACATAGTTCCTCTAACCAATTAATTTATTCGTCTTCTCCTTTATTTTATTATTGATTTTCATGTTCAATGATAAAAACTAACACAAATTCTGACTGCAAACGACAAAGATGCTCACAGGAGCACAGAAGAAGAGGCGATGCAGTTATGTTGTCCAGTTAAATGAAGTGTGGTTATTGTCATGTTACTAATTTAATCATTTAGTTATTGGAATTCATTATTTTAACATATATTTCCTTCAGTCCACTGCGGTAGTGGCGCCCCTATTATCCTCATTTCAAGGTATGAAGCATATAAGCAAAGTGAGATTATTATCCTATCCGTGAGCCGGTCTTTTTATCTTGCAGTTAAACATCCCGTTACGTTACCTGAAGATAAGTTTAACGATTGTAGATATGGTCCGTACTTTCATAGGAAATACGATAACTGAAAGTAGCTGGGGAATGTCCATTTGGTATCTGACAGATAGCATAGAAATAAAGCAAATTTTGTATTTCTATGACTAAAATTTAACCTATATTAATATTATTAATAATGCTATCAAATTGACAGTTGTACTTTCTTAGTTAGTTTCTTACTTTATTTTGTTGTGTGTTTAGTGTCAGGATACTGAGCAGACTGCCACGACCGATTTTATAAAGTATTGTATTGTTACAATGAAATGGAAGAAGACACCGGATTTCACAACTGCAGAGCGCGGGCATTAATTAATTTGGCTTCCATTCAGTAATTGAAAATAACAGAAACCGATTCACAAATGTGAAAAACGAAAGATTTAATGAGAGAAAGAATGACAGTAATGTTGTATGCAAAAAACTTGTGTAAGTATTTATTCTAGTATAAAGAAGAAATATTATTTTGTTATATGTGCAGAATCTCTGATAGCAATTATTGAGTAGTGAAGAATGATGTGAGGAGGAAAGTATCCAGAAATAAAAATGAAACATTCAAAACTGGAGATGTTGTTCCTGTATATGGACAAGAATTATGAAAATAATTTCATTAAATGTTGTAGGACTTCCAGAAGAATTTTTCAGTTATTCCATACTGCCAAACACAAGTACTTAATTATTTATAAGGATTGAACGTTCAAAACATTAATATTCATATTTTATTCCTAGATGGGATATTATTTGTAGAATTAGGAAATCCCTGTGATAATGATTTTAACTTAGATGTACTTACAAATTAATCTGTGTATATGTCTTGAAATATATTTAAATTAATCTAATAATTAATTCCTTGAATCTCAAAATGACAATTTTCAGAATTTTCAAAACCATCATGTTCCAATGTCGTTAGTATGACATATTCTCTCATAAATAAAATGAAAAATTTTCACAAACTTTTGTATTGTTATTGTTTCTTTTCCTTTTGTAGATTTCAAAATCGATGTATTTGTAGCTCCAAAAGGCGAATCCTGTTTTTTGGATTTTTACCTGTTTGTGTCCCATGTGAACTATTAAATTTTAAAAATTTTCTAGTGTGTGTGTGTGTGTATTTGGAAATATATTCAAATTCATCTCATATTGAATTCTGTTGCAGGATGAATCAAGAGTGGAACATATTTTGTTAGGAAGTGCAATAGTGTTATGTTCCAATGTAGTATGTTGAACAACTTGGAGTTGGAAATTGAATTAGTCATGAGCCAATTCATGTAGTTCCATTCAGGTTATGCCAAACATTTGCTAGGTACTTATGTTTTGTAAAACTTGAGTTAATATATTTTCTCTAAATAATTTTGTCACTAATTTCATCAACTAGGCGGAGTCTAACGAAATAATAATTCTGGATCAAACTTTAATGAAAATTTTTATTTTAAACTAACAAGCCTTATCATATTTTTTGACTTAATCTTTGCTTGATCTAAATTCCTTGAGATATTATTTTCTAGTAATACTTATTGAATATATTCAGCATAATAAGTTTAAGCTATTGATTTCATCAAGTATGCACAGGTAAAGAATAGAACAAATTTGGATCAAACTTATTTCAAATTTGTATTTCAATTCAAAATTATAATTATTTGTGTGGTCTGAACGGGCCTCTTGTCCATCCTGTCATCATTTACCTGATCTCCAAAGTATTCCTCTCCTTCATGGCATGCAAAGATTATGTAAAATAGCAGAGACTACAATAATTTTTTGGTTAAGTTTTAATTTACACACATTATATATATATATATATATATATATATATATATATATATATATATAATATAGTTTTAGTTTGGAAATAAGGGCCTATCAACCACTTTCATAGGGTAAATTTAAGTAAAACTCATCATTCTGTAGAATTAAATAAAATTTGAAAGCTTGGAGAAAAATGAAGTATTTTATTTAAATTATCCATCTAAAAGTAGTCCATACACCTTTATTTCCAACCTGAACTAAATAAGAATCAAAGACTCTTAAAATGGAATTTCTCATACGAATAAACAAATATATATATATATATATATATATATATATATATATATATATATATATATATATTTTAGCATTGAATTTATCGATAAAATGATGAAGAGTAAAAGTGGCAAAATATTATTCTTTTCTGCTCGACTGCACTAGAGCCTGTAGTAGAATTATTGGAGGAATGTCAGTCACCTTGAGATATTGTAATACATTAACCGGCACAATAGAAGAAAACTTGATTGGATTCCTTGCTGTCACCGAGACGACTAGAAAATATTCGATACTGGGAGAGCTAGAAAAAATGGCTTAGATATTCAAAAATGTGGCCTAAGATATGACAATGTTGCCAATATGTTGGGCGTAAATAGTGGAGTTAAAACTCGAATATTAAATATAAATCCTAGGGCATTTTATACAACATGTGGTTGTCAAAGCTGGAATCTTCTTTTAGTAGATGCAGTAAATTCTTCTGTGGTAGCAAAAACATTTTTTGGTCTTATTCAGAAAATTTATTTGCTATTTTTAAGTTCCAGCAAACGAATAAAATGATAATAATCAGTCAAAGGCAAACTCAAGCTTACTATGAATCCTTTATATTATTAGACACAAGTTGGGAGAGCAGAAATGGGGCAGTGAAGGTTGTATGGCTGCAATTTGACTACATTTTTGAAGACATCGAGAGCTTAAGAAATGACAGAACAATCACACACTCTGTGATTGTGATATGGTTCTAAACGAAATGCTCAGTTTGAAATTGATTATATCATTACATGTTTGGTATGATCATAAGCAAATCATGGCATTCTGTACAAGTCCATTTAAGCATTGCTCTTAAACACTTGCGTACATTTTATGACTGAATCGATGAATATTGACAAACTGGGTTGGAAAAGTGTTTGTCTGACGCTCATCCATTTATTGAGAAAGCAGTTATGATCTGCCTAAAGACTTTAAAAATAAAAGGGTATCCAAAAAAAAAGCATGTTCGTTTATGAAGTCAGCGAACATACAATAGAGTGTCCTAAGAGCTTGTATAAAATTGATTTCCTAAAACTATGATTTATTCTATAATAACTGAAAAAAGGAATTCACAACGACCAATGAATAGAATAGTAGCTGTCAACAGTTAGCCGATGCATGTTGGGAAAGGAGAACAGGACCTCGCGAAATGTACCTTGCCCACATCAAATTAAGGTTTTGCCCCACCACTGTATATAATATATACAGTGGTTTTGATGTGGGCAAGGTACATTTCGCGAGGTCCTGTTCTCCTTTCCCAACATGCATCGGCTAACTGTTGACAGCTACTATTCTATTCATTATATGTATATATATATATATATATATATATATATATATATATATATATATATATATATATATATATATATATATATATATAATATATATATATATATATATATATATATATATATATATTCCAGTAATTCATTATTGTGATAGTTTTTGAATAATTGGAATGTTACTACTTATACAATCCAAATTTTTTTCTCAGTGAAAAAATACTTATATGTAAAGCTTAATAGGATAGACTACTATCTGTTCTTTTTATGTAATTCTAAAAAGTGAAAACCAGCTTCTTCTAGTAACCATAGAATCACGAAGAAAAATCGGTACACAGAAGCATAGGAACACATTCTCCTCTGGCCTTTATGATTTATTTTTCCACTATATATACATATAAATTTCGAAAATTGTGGTTCTGGAGGTCTAAATCTAAAACGGATTTGAAAACCACTCCCGCACCTCATTATTGACTTTCGATGTAGACTATAAAGCATTAGTCTATCTAGTCTATCATTTTCGAGGACAATACTGATAAGCAGTCAGTCGATACTTAGCGGAGAGCAGACTATAAAGTTTTAATAGAATCGTTTCAACGTACGCGCCCCCATTCGCCTTCATGTTAATTAAAAAACAAATGAAACTATCGTCCGATTCGAGTCTGTAGTGTTCGCTGCCTCTGAAGCTAAACCAGCCTTCTCTACTGAATCAACTGTTGACAATAAAGTAAATTAAGGAATATTGAAACAACTGAGATTGAATTCTCGCACAACACTTGGTGAAATTATCTAACTGCCTATTTGTACCGGTCCAAATACAAAAAATATCATCTACCGCCTCCATTATGAAGAGAAGTATAAAACGAAAACGGTACCTTCGATTTCTTAGACGTTCAGATTGCTAGGAATTTGAATTCTCTTACTTTTAACATTTATAGAAAACCAACCTTCACAGATACTTTAATTCACAGCGACAGTAATTAACATATTAAAATAAAACTCGGTGATTTTCATTCGTTCATACATAGGTTGTTCACTATGCCATTATCGGAAACAAATTTTCAAACAGAAGTTAATACAATTGAATTATTAGCCACCAATACCGGTTACAATGAGTTTTATCGATAAGCTCATTGGGAAAAAACGAATGAAGAATCTGTTGCATTCATATACTCCACGCAAACTATTAATGAAGAACAAAAATACTTACCAATAAATTATGTGCCGAATTTGAGTAGCAAAATTTGTAACAGACTATCGAAAAATTACGTTAAAACAATTTGTACAAATAAAAGAAACTTGAAGTCATTATTGGTCAATAATAAAGAAAAATCTAACATCGGAGAAAACAGTGGTCTTTACAAAATATTTTGCGACGAATGTCCTGCTTTCTATATTGGACAAACAGGGAGTAATATAAACATTCGTGTTAAAGAACATAAAAAGTCAATTTTACAAAATAAAAATACCACTGGCATCTCCGAACATTGTATAAAATTTAATCATTTCCTGGATTTCAACAAAAACCAATTGTTGCATTCAGGTAACAATGGAAAGCGCCTTGAAATTCTCGAAATATAAGTTCCGCCCATAATGGTAAATTACCCCTTGTAATCGAGCAAATTGATTTTCAGGTATCACCTTTGCTTTTGTCTGTTTTATAAAATAAGGTGTAATACTCTCCTGTAGTCAGTCTTGATAATGAGTTCATAACTCGAAACATGTCGACTATCCTTTTCTGCTAAATAGAGTATCTAAATATTTTTTTATATAGTGAAACTTACGCCAAGTGTGTTTTATTTTAGTTTGAATATTGAAACGTTGTGTTCAGATTGAAATTATCAGAAATAAAATATTAATTGAGAATGCCTTCAGAATTTAACGTTCCGCCTCTGGTTTGAATTTCTCAGTAGCTGTTAAGAATGAAATGAACATAATGGGTTGCGTTTAAATGAGGCCTTTGACAACTGTTTATATTCATGCAAAAGAGAAATAACACAAAGGAATTACCTCGAAACTTTTATTGTTAAAATTCAGCAATGTATTGCGTTTTTATTGCATAATTATTTAAAAACTTGACAGCGTTGTTGGAAAAGTTTCGAAAAATATAGAAATGAATATAGATATTATATGAAATTATGGAACTTTGTGTGGAATATGTTATAACGCTATTTTCAGTAATATTTTCCCAGAACTATTGTACTATATCGAAAGTCAAAAATGAACTGCGAGATATACTGCTTTTTTAATAGTCCGTTTTTCGTAATTTTCAATATGTCTGATTATATATATATATATTTATATATTTATATATATATATTTATATATATATATATATATATATATATATATATATATATATATATATATATATATATATATATATATATATAAAAAGAAATATTAAAAAATAAGAAAATATATATATATATATATATATATATATATATATATATATATATATATATATATATATATATTAATTTATTTTTTGGAACGAAATTTCTTTACGTGAATTACGGTAAGAGGTGACTGCTAAAAATCGTGGCATAACGATTGACAAATTCTATGAGACTTCAGATAGTTGTCGGCACTGTGTGAAAGATAATATTGAAATACGACGTGATTTCTAGCATTATCGAGATGCGAAGACTAAAGAAAACGTAAAATACTCACAATAGACAGAACTTTCAATACTTTTCCCGGCTTTCTTATCAATACAAACTTGAGAACTTATAGAAGAAAAGACATTTTCATAACACAAATTAATGATAGTCCAATCTAAGACCATTATGGAAATTCTCTCCTGTGGCATTCGTCTAACATGACCGTACTACTATAGCTGTTTTTTCTGGATGTGGTCCATGATGGTTTCTTTGGCTTTCATAATTTCGTGAATCCGTTCGTTTCTTATATGGTCCAATCGTGATATCCGTGCAGATCGTTGCCAGTAATCCATTTCTGTAGCTAGCAGCTGCCTTTCTTGTTGTTGGTTTATCTGCCAAACTTCTGATCCATACAGCATTATTCTTTCTATGATAGTGTCGTATATAAGACGTTTTCCAGTTCCCACTATTTGTGATGTTATTTGACCACAGAACTGAATTAAGAGACCCTATAGCCTTCTTTTCCTTTCCTATACATTATTTTATAAATATATATATATATATATATATATATATATATATATATATATATATATATATATATATATATATATCAGAGAAAAATTCCGGGGTTCAATCCGATTTCGGAAGTTTTGTTGGCGCTGAGAAGCACCGTTTGTTTCACGACGTTTCGCCAAAATCTCATTTGGCATTTTTAAGTGTGTCACCAGACAAACAGCAGCACTTAAAATTGCCAAATGAGATTTTGGCGAAACGTCGTGAAACAAACGGTGCTTCTCAGCGCCAACAAAACTTCCGAAATCGGATTGAACCCCGGAATCTTTCTCTCTGATTCATTCCACCATCCGAGAAACATACGATATAACATATATATATATATATATATATATATATATATATATATATATATATATATATATATATATATATATATATATATATATATATTTATCAGACATCATATTTTATATGTCAAAAATCATGACCCCCAGGAGATGTAAAACGGATTTAAAACCACTCCCCTAATATATATATATATATATATATATATATATATATATATATATATATATATATATATATATATATATATATATATATATATATATATATATATATCTATATATATATATTATATATATATATATATATATATATATATATATATATATATATATATATATATATATATTATAGTCGTATTTTCTCCGAAAATAACAGACAATTGAACTATATATGATTCAAGATTTGTGGCAACGCTGCAGAGGCTTAAAAAGGTATATTTTCAACGTTCATTATGCCTGCCACAGAAAAGCAAACAACGGTGCGAATACTGCGAATAAATACTTCATTGCAATAGAAAAGGAAAATACATGTAAATGGCAACACCGATTGCACCTTGCACAATGTCGACCAATCACAACTATAGGCTTTCGGGGAATGGACCGTTGGACGTTGTCACTAGTCGACAGTCGTGGACGAAAACAGTTTCGTCGGTTTTAATTTATTTTATTGGCATATTGTTTTTAAAATGAGTTCGGTTACTGAAGTTAATTTTAAAAATTTCAATGGTGACTTAGTGGAATATTTGTTATCCCATAACTTTAGTGCACTAAGTTAAAACGATAAAGTTTTAATAAAAACATTGCGACCTACCCCGGAATTAAACAATTTGGTGCAGCGTAACAGAATCGCGGTTTTAATATCAGAAATTATGAGAGACATCCTTGGCTTACCGGATCACAGGTAGAAAATAAATTATTTTGTTGGCATTGTTTACTTTTTACTAGTGAAAATGTCTCTGTTTGGCACTAGCATCTATGCAGGAATTATGGTGATTATCGATAATACAACAGACTGTCCCGATTTTGTTGAAATTTCGGATTATAGCTCATTTTGGCCTGAAAAAGCCGAATATGAAGTCAGATTTTGTCGCTGGGTCATCTTTTTTTTCAAAAACTTGAGCTGACCTGACTTTTTCTAACCTTACTAACCTATCCTCCGAGTTCATAAAAGTATAAAATTCATGAAATAGATGAATTTTATTATCAATAAGACAATAAAAAAAAAGTTTATATTATATCTATAAAAAAATAGATGTCTATACCAAAGAATTTATTTAAATTTTTTGTTTAGGTCTAAATGTATATTTTATTTTGTTGTTATTTTATTAAGTTTTGTTTGACTTTTATGACAAGAATTTTATTTCAATCTATTTTTGGGAGGGGCCATTTTATTTCTGGCAAGAAAAAAGTCTCACCTCCCCTGGTTCTTTGCTGGGCAACAATTGATTAATTCCTCGAATAGGTACCTATTTAATATTTTAGGGTGCTTGTTTTACTTTGATTTTTTTCAAATTATAAGGTGGTTGACCTTGAAATCCTAAAAATTTTCGCCTATGGTGGATTTTTTAACACCTCTTTTGTGTGTTCTGTGTTCAACTCTCTGCAATGTCAATTCAATTAGAATTCTACAATATATATTTTATTATTGTGTGTATTAAATATTATTGTCTACTGATTTTATATGCTATTTTTGTATTCTATTTTACTTATACTTCTTCATAGCTGTAATGTTAGTACTGAATATGGGCTCAGTAATCCTATTTCGAAAGCATTTCTATTTATAATCAGTTAGCTGGCTGTATGACATAGTTCGGACGAATTGATTGTTACTTTCTTTCCGTTTTTATTTTTGCTACATAACTTGTTTTTATTTAGAAAGTATCAATTTTATAATATATACTATAAATTCATGTATGTTTATGTATAGATATATATATATATATATATATATATATATATATATATATATATATATATTATAAATTTATATATATATTTATATATATATATATATATATATATATATATATATAAGTATATAAACTATATATATGTATATATAAAAAATATGTTTTAGTTTCAAGTTATATGTAGGTATTTTATATAATTTCTCATATTTCTTCAAAATTAATGGTAAATCTAAGGTGATCATGATAGTTTGATATTTTTACCATAACTAAAATTCTCATATGATTCCTCACAATATATTCCCTATAAGAATTTATAAATATATATATATATATATATATATATATATATATATATATATATATATATATATATATATATATATATATATATATATATATATATATATATATATATATATATATATATATATATATATATATATATATATATATATATATATATATATATAATATATAAATTCTTATAGGGAATATATTGTGAGGAATCATATGAGAATTTTAGTTATGGTAAAAATATTAACTATCATGATGACCTTAGATTTACCATTAATTTTGAAGAAATATGAGAAATTATATAAAATACCTACATATAACTTGAAACTACAAACATGAAGATACACCCTTCTCATTTGCATTTCTATATGAGCAATATAGTGCATGCCATCATAACCAGTGTATTAACGGAGAATATATTTAGGGGCGAATTAATCATGCATGAATTGTAGAATAATATAATTAACTACAACCAGACACTGATACATTTTCAATTAGTCCTAGGCTCATAAAGTGATCGATCCTAATTGTAATGCATTTGAATACTGCAATATTAAAAAACTCCTGAAATTCAATCTCAATCAAAACAAATTTATTTTAAGGTTGTTCTAGTCTATAGACATTAAAATCTGCAGTGTCGGAACAAGTAATGGCACACATTCTCAATGTTTGTCAAAAGTCATTCACAGGAAATTGTTATCTTCCACTTCAATCCAAAATTATGTAAATAAGGTTAAATAGAAACAAGAAATATATATATATACAGGGCTATTCAAATTCGAGTATATGCATGGGGATTTCGATAACGGTAAGAGATAGAGGGATGGTTAAATGGGGGCAAAGTTGCATATTTCAGAGGTCAGTTATATGGATAAAAAAAATCTGATCTAGCTCCTCTAGTTCTGGAGTTATATAGGAAAATTCGAAAATTTCTAAATCCTTTTTTTGCCTATATCTTTTTATTTAATGAATTGTTTTCAAAACAATTGTCACTTTGCCATTGCAACTTTTTCTAAGCTATCTAAATATCTGAATAAAAATTATATACAGGGTGTCGTATAAATTGGGCCACCCTCAACTTTCAATTTTCAAATACGGACCTGTATTTTTTATTCCATTTTTTTTGAATGCCAAGAGTCATGTTTTATATTGACGTAGTATTTTCATCTGAATTACAGAGTGTTCTGGAAATATTGAACTATTACCAGTAAAATCTCAACATTTTTTTAAAATTGCAGCTCTAATTAAATTTTTAGGATTTGGAAGATAATCAACATTATTCGACGAAAAATGTCTTTTTCAAGAATTCATCCACATTTCACTTCACGTAACCCATGATCAATGTACGAAAATGCGAAATTCTTCCTAGTACGTTTATGTGCATATAATCATTGCCCAAACAAAAAAATGTTCGACTGGCAATCTTCATATTACAGACACCAATTTGCAAATATTTCATTGTTAATTACTTTCCGAACTATCTACATTTTCAGCTAATTTATGGGCATTCTGTTGCTATATACAACAATTATGATTAAACTATTTGAATTCTCATAGTATGCTTTGGAAAATAAATATTTAGTTCACCTCACTTGTCATTCTTTTGACAGTTTCTTGGAAATTACCGTTGGTATTTAATGAAAAATCTGTTAGTACTGAAAATGTGTTTCCCCATAGAGCAGAAAAGAGATATGATTAACGTTTTCTACAGAAATAGTAGGAGCATTCATCTTTCCGCTTGACTTTTTTTATGGGGTACACTAAAAAATAGAATATATCAAAACGAAATTGAAAGTATAGAAGATTTAAGAATTAAAATCATGAACGCTTTGGCATCACTACGCCGAAGAGATATCTTCAGAGCGAATAATAACTTTAAAAAACGACTCTGTAAATGTCTTGGAACGAGAAGATTGTCAATTCAAACATTTATTTCGATTATGATAACTTATAATGACTTATTTCAATTCTAGATAATAACTAAAACATGTTCTTATGCGATAAGTTATAAAATATGAAAACCTATATGATCAAATACAATGTTATGTTTGTGACAGATTATGTTTGTGAGTTCTCAGCAGAATACATACAACAGATCTTCCTCATACCTACTGAGGTTAATTAGAGTTGTTATGGAATTAAAAAATGATGAGATATCACTAGTATTAGTTTCAGTATTCACAAACCACTTTATGATTTATATAAAAATAAAACGCCAATATGAAACATAATTATATAGGTAGTTCGAACAGTAACAATGAAAAATTTCCAAATTGGTGTCGAGTATGAAGATTGCCATTGGAAGATTATTTTGTTTGGTCATTGATTATATGCACATACATGTACGTACTGGGAAAAATTTCACATTTTCGTATATTGATCATGGGTTGCGTGAACTGAAATGTGGATGAATTCTCGAAGAAGACATTTTTCGTCGAATAATGTTGATTATCTTCCAAATCCTAGGTATTTTATACCTTATTCTATGATATTTATTTAATTAGAGCTGGAATTTTAAAAAAATGTAGAAATTTTACTGGTAATAGTTCAATATTTTCAGAACACTCTGTAATTCAGATGAAAATACTACGTCAATATAAAACATGACTCTTGGCATTTAAAAAAATGCAATAAAAAATACAGGTCCGTATTTGAAAATTGAAAGTTGAGGGTGGCCCAATTTATACGACACCCTGTATATAATTTTTATTCAGATATTTAGATAGCTTAGAAAAAGTGGCAATGGCAAAGTGACAATTGTTTTGAAAATAATTCATTAAATAAAAAGATATAGGCAAAAAAAGGATTTCGAAATTTTCGAATTTTCCTATATAACTCCAGAACTAAAGAAGCTAGATCAGATTTTTTTTATCCATATAACTGACCTCTGAAATATGCTACTTTGCCCCCATTCAACCATCCCTCTATCTCTTACCGTTATCGAAATCCCCATGCATATACTCGAATTTGAATAGCCCTGTATATATATAAAATAGTGCACTGACAGTGAGTAAAAATGAAACAAGTGTTAAGGCTGAATTTTTATTATAAAGTATTTGAATACAATAGAAAGTTTCTGATTTGAAGGATAGTTATGAAATGAACATTTTAATGAGGGAACCCGAGATTATGAAATGAACATTTTAATGAGGGGATCCGAGAAAAAGAGCATTTTATTTCACACTGAAATAATTCAAGGCATAATTGGCGTAAATAAACTTAAACGAGATACCTATAAATTCACATATATCGCGGGGCAACATGTGAATTTAAATTTTTAAATGTGACTGATGATAACTTACTTTTAAATTTATTCATAATCCATATTTGAAAAATAAGAAGTTCTTATCTGGAACTAAATGTTCTAACTGAGAAATTTCAATAATCAGTATCTTCCACTTCGACGATGTCTAGGGGGCGAGCGAGAACCACCACCAGTACTATGCTGCTCACGTGACCTGGAATGCCTCCTTGGGGAACGGGAACGTTTTCTTCCTGCCCTCCGTTTCGAATAGAGATATCTTCTCAAATCTTTAGAAATGGGCTTCAGATGCATGAAGTTGCAAAATCCTGAACGGGTACATTCGCCCATTTCATACTGTCGACAGCAAGCTTCGCGGAAGTCGGTTACAGGGCTCAGTTCAGCATAGACAGGTCTACCACCAAACCAGCGATTATTCATTTCATTAACAGCTTTATCAGCATCTTCTTCACGGTGAAACTTGATGTACACGTTACCAACAAGATGATCACCCAAATTATCACAAACATTCATTTCCTCGATTTCTCCATATTTATCCTCACATTCGACGAAAATATCTTCAAAGAAATTATCATAATGTTCTTGCATCTCCTCATCTGAGACATTGGCCACCAAATGACTTCCAT
Source organism: Cynegetis impunctata (assembly GCA_030704885.1). Classification (NCBI taxonomy): domain Eukaryota; kingdom Metazoa; phylum Arthropoda; class Insecta; order Coleoptera; family Coccinellidae; genus Cynegetis; species Cynegetis impunctata. The sequence continues at coordinate 1,407,424 of JARQZK010002171.1, read as the reverse complement.
CGGCGGATTTTGCTGAATTTTGAGGATTCACATACAAATTTTGCAGCAAGCAAGTCTGAGAAAATGTTGGTTTATTGTGCATTCTGGAGCAACGATCTCCATGTCTGCAAGCTCCGATTTTAAAGTAAAATGAACAATTTACCTTATCTTTTTCAGTGCCAAAAATTGATGCAAGATATTCAGCCATGATTAAACGAACTTCATCAATATAATGGTTACAACACTGTCGTTAGCACGACACTTATGTTGAATAAAACACTTTCGAAAAGTTAATAGACGACGTATACACAAGTTGAATGCTTTCTGCTTGAATTGATGATTATTATAATAGTCAGTAATTACATACAACTGACACAACACACTACTAAACTGATTACTGATAAATGAAACATATATTATATATATCCTTTATCTATGAAAGAAACTGAGATTATGGCGTGGCGATTATGCCTACTAGCTACTACGTCTACAAATGCGTGCATTTATGAAAGGTTAGAAAGAATACCAACCAAAGGAGAGGTAAACGAAATAACGGATAATGGTAGGGAGGTGACGTCATGGACATAAGGAAGGATTTGCGCAGGCATGATAAAGATAATATACGTACTTGTTCTTTATAGATAGGAAATTTACATTGATAAGAATGCTCAGAAGATGAATTCTACAAAAGCTATATTTATAGGTAAACTTAAGATTAGGTTTAGCCTCTATTTTTATTAGAGGGGCATCGGGAATTTAAGAAATAATGACAATTCCATAATTGCATTCTATGTCGCGACTCACCAATATATATATATATATATATATATATATATATATATATATATATATATATATATATATATATATATATATATATATATATATATATAAAAAAAATTATATATTATATATATATATATATATATTAAATGAATAATATAGTAAACTGATATAGGGATATAATATACACAAAATTGTAATTTGGGTTGCAGTCAACACCAGTGCATTCCTTCGTCTTAAGCTCAATTTTTTCGGACTATTATTATTTTCTCTTCATCAAGGGCAAGCTAAAATGATGAAACAATCAACTAAATCAAGAAACAGTACAAGCCTTAAGACAAATGAATACACTGATGTTTTATTGACTGCAACCTCATTTAATATAAATACGTATATCTATATTGTATATAGATATATATATATATATATATATATATATATATATATATATATATATATATATATATATATATATATATATATATATATATATATATATATATATATATATATATATATATATATATATAGGTATATATGTACTTTTTCGATAGTGTTATTGAATATACAGTAAAGAAAACCACGAAGTTATTAAAAAAAAAACAAAAATCAGTGGAAAAACGGAAACATATATTGTTTTTAATATTCCTATTTATATGTCCTAATTCAGTGGCGTAGATAGGGGGGGGGATCAAACCCCCCCACCCCTCATGAGCCCACAAATATTATAGTAGAATTGAATAAAAGTCTTCGTATCTACGTATACATGAAATTTACTGAGCACTAGCACCTCTTTTGATACTATGTATGTGCACTTGAGTATTGTATAATTTTCGCGCTTCGAACAGGCCGACCAATCAGGAGCCACGAAATGATCGCTCACTATAATTATGACAGATTGAGCAGATGTAAAGTAAATATCTACTCATAATTTTAACATAATAGTAAATCAAGAAATTGAATCGTTTCTCTAATTTTGGGTAAAGTAACTAGTATTTGAGCATATTTTATTCAATGTTTAATTAGTAGTTTAATCGGTCACTATGAGCAAAAAACGTGTTTAAAAAAGTTAAAATGGCTCTAATGGAAAATTTTTATTTCGAAAGAAAGAAGTCAATCAAAATCTCCTCGCACTTCTTCTCTTTCTAAATTGTATACCGTACTTACTATTAAAAAAAAAAAGTTTTTGTTTAATAGTATATTATTATATCTAAAGCACGATCAGTTTCGTTCAATAGTATAGGTAGTATTAACTTCAGAAAGAGAAGAAGAGCGAGGAGTTTTTGGTTGACCTCTTCCTTCGTGAATAAAATTTTCCATTTCACATACGTTTTTTGGTACTAGTGACCGATTAAATTCCTGTTTACATTCGAGGACCGTGATCATAGAAGATTTTCAATCAATATTTAATATTTCGAATATTTTTTGAGGTAGAGTAGGTATTAAAATATGACTAACTCTTGGCTTTGATTGTCAATTCAATTACCCCATAATATTTTGAAGTTAATAAAAATTGTCGAATTAGTAAAAGTTTTCTTGTGATGGCGTTCAATCCATTTCTGGACTTATACATCATGGATCTTGTACAAAGGTTTACTAATCATGAGAATATAGTTTAGTCAACAAGGACTTATACATCATGGATCTTGTAGAAAGATTTACTAATCATGAGAATATAGTTTAGTCAACAAGTGCTTTTTTTGTTCAACTTTTTTCATGAGTCTCGGAAGAATATGAACAAGGTGTCATTCGATTCGGAAGAGCATGTAGATATTTTTTGAAAAAAGTTAAGTTCCGTTTAAGAAAATTGTAAAAGTTTTAATCAATTTACTGAAAAAAAAAATTATCTCAAAAACTAATTGATATTTTTGATATCTAAATAAAGATACAAAAAGAGGAGGATATTTTCTAAAAGAAGGTCTCCCGGAACTGTAGGATTAATATTTATAATTTTCTCAGAGGGGTAAATATACGGCCGAAAACGGGTAATCTGGCTTGCGAAATTAACGCCTATTAAGGACACTTTAATTTCTCTTCTTCCGGTGCCACACCCGGTTTCGGGCGTAGGCGACCTCTCTACAACTATTCGTGCTGTGCGTGATATAGTGCTACAAGAATAGAAGGGACCTACAGTTTTTCGACGGTTCCGAACGTCTTTATAGAGAGGCTTTACTAGGCAGAATACTTCTCGGTGGTTTGCCATTGTCTTCCGAGAGGTGGCTCCGCATTAATTCGTTGGTTCTTCCGGGATTCGATCCAGCGACCTTCTGTTCAGTAGCCCAACGCACTGACCACTGAACTACGGAGCCATCAGACACTTTAACTATAAACATTATTCGAATAAGTATATTGAATATTAAATTAAGGAATAAAAAATTTCAGGTTCTTACTGGATAGGTAAATGCAATAGTTTTTTGCTGCTTGAACAAGAACATTGCAAGTGTGAAAACTGTTAAACTATAGATCTGATTTTTTTCTGGAGCTAGTTTCGAAAGAATGCAGAATAGATCCCCGTTAAAAAAAATTCAAAAATTTTATTTTTTAGTTTTTTACTAACAATTTACTTAGTTGCAAAATTGAATACTTTAATTAATCAACACTTTTTTTCTTGATTCTCTTATAAGCAACGCATTGGTTTATAACAATTTTTTTAAACAATAGGAGATGAATATTGAAAAAAACCATTTCCTTGTAGCTTCCGATAATAAAAACGGATCATTAAAATTATAATAATAATTTCATTTTGATGTTGCAAAACTACGTAAATTGTTAATAAACAACTGGAAAATTGAAATTTTTTTAATTTTTCAACGGGAATTTACTCTGAAGCCTTATAATAATAGCTCTAAGAATGAAAAAAAATCTCAGATCTATAGTGAACAGTTATCACACTCACAATTTTCATGTTCATGTACTAAAAAATCCTCAATTAACTATTGCATAACTATTTGAAAAATCGCTATTATCGCCAGATTACTGCTCATTCACCAATTTAGTAACTGTCTGAATTTTTTCATTCCTTAATTTTCATATTTATTATGGTTGAATAATGTTTATTGTTTAAGTGTCCTTAATGCTCGTTACTCGCCCAAACCAAATAACCCGTTTTCGGCCGTATTTTTACCTCACTGAGAAAATATTGATCCTACAGTTCCGGAAGTTGAGTCTTTCTTTTGGGAAATTTCCTCTTCTTTTCGAACCTTTCTTCAGATTTCAAAAATCTCAATGAATTTTTGACATATTGGCAAAAAACCAAACCCCTTTTTTTCAGGATATTGTTTATAACTTTCACAATTTTCGCGAGCGAATTTTTATTTTTCTAAAAAAAACATCTACATGTCACTTCGAATCGAGTGACGCCTTGCTCATAGTTTTCCGAGACTGCTGAAAAAAGTTTTTGACTAGACTAAATGTATTAGAAAGATTTTCGGTGTTTTTCAAGCATGATTTATACGTAATTGACGAAGCATTTGACAAATTCATCAAAACTGACGAGCTTTATAAAAAAATTCTTATTGCCACACCTGTTGTTCTGGTTAGTTGAAAGTGTGGAAAAAATATTTAATTCGTAGAGGCGATGTTAAGCCTAAAAATTCAATAAGAGAGCTGGATGATTGCCTAGAAATTTTTTTTTCGAATATCATGTTGCTCAGAATATTTGCTACTCTGACGATATCGATGTATCGTATATATGTATAGATGTATATATGTATAGATTCCCTAGCACGAAGGCTCTGCAGTGCACTGTACCTCATACGCAATCTAGACAACTGTGTCTCGAAGCAGGCCTTAAGAATGGCATACTTTGCCAATTTCCATTCTCATTTATCTTATGGCATCCTCATCTGGGGTCATGCCCCTGGTGCTCAACGAGTGTTTGGGATTCAGAGGAAGGCTGTTCGTGTGCTGGCTGGTCTGCGTTTTAGGGAGGACTGTAGGGGTGCGTTCAGGCAGTTAAAGTTGCTCTCACTGCCATCCTTGTTTGTATTGGAATGCCTCCTATTTATTAAGAGAAATCTTGGCAACTTTGATGCCCACAATGATATTCACCAACACAATACAAGAAATAATAATAATCTCGTTCCAGCCTACTGGCGTTTGAAAAGGTGTCAGAGTGGTCCAGGTTATTGGGGAATAAAATTTTTTAATGTTTTACCAACAGGCATTAAGGAGCTGCCATTTAATATTTTTAAAAATAAAATAAAAGCGATGCTCCTAGAAAAAGTATTGTACAGCTTTGACGAATTTTTTGAATGCACTTTTTAAATCTGAAATCTTGTATGTATTCTATGTTGTATAACGTCTGATGAATTGTATTTTTAATAACTTTTGGTGTGTTGACTGTACTTAAGTGAATTTTAATTTGTTACCACTTCATTTTAACTACATTTTGGGTAAATTTTATTTTTTTATTTTTAATGAACCTACTATGCTCTAATGCAGTTTACTGCTGATACTTTGACCTGTGTAAATCATGTATATGATGTTAACATTAATAAATTGATTGATAAATTGATTGATGTTTGAAGCGAATAAAAACGATTCAAAGGAGCACGATGAAAGAAATGGACTTGTAATGACCCTTCTGAATATATAAAATTCATTGCAAATTAAAAACTCATGTTTATCCAATTGTTTGTCATTGAAAGGTTTGGCTGCTTTGGCAATTCATCGTGACAATGAATTCACAGCTGACGAAGTTATAATTTCAAATCAAATAATTTGAATTTTTTTGCAACTCAATTTAACTTTTCTGCTTATTTTTTACTACCTACATGAAAAATTATTTTTATCAAGAAAACTAGAACTTTAGATAAAAACCTTATGAAATTTTGCACTAAGTCATATCCCCCCCATCGGAAAAAGCTATCTACGCCACTGCGTTCTATTATATGTTCGGATGTACACAAATCTTTACTGTAAAAAAATCGGATATTGCTTTACATTAACAATTCCTATTCCATTCAATTTTTTTAGGGAATTATAAAATTGAATGTATCACACCAATTAATGCACAAACGCATTAACAAGCCTTGAAATAAATTAGCATTGAACCAGAAAGTTAATTGTTTTCGATCAAATTTTATTCAGTCATTAGACCGAACTCTTATATCGACAAACAAACATATTTGAATTTTCAATTGAGGAACTTCTCGTTAACGAAGGCTTATAATTCCAACATTTAATCTCAGAGTTCAAATGAGAAATATATTTGCTCATTACTGAACAATAAAAAAGATAATTCTGTAACAAAAGCAGATACAAATATCTACATAATAACTGAAGAGATAATTCAGAATGTTATGTTTTAAATTTTTGAGAATTCACTGAGAAATATTTTAACACAAATCATATTTTTCTTAAAACAGCACATCTCCAAATATATACTGATTAAACATAAAACAGGCAGATGAGTGACATTATCACGAATGGAAGTTTGAAGAATGTTTAAGGTTAAACATATTATCATACATATCAAATTTCTTTGATAATTGACACAAAAATTAACAAAGGACACCGCACATTTAGTTAGAAAAAATAGCGACAGCTAAATTCGCTAATTTTTGGATATATTATAGATACTGGCTACCTACACAACATATCAATTTTAAATTCTGTTCCCACGACTGGTTTAGGATATAGAGTGGTCCAAATATATATGTCCAAAAAAATCATATTCATAATTTCAGAAAATGATGTTAACATACAAATTGTTACTGGAATATGATAACTTCACTAAAAAACCGTTCTTTAAAGGAAGCCATCCAAATAACTTGAAAATGAGCCCGGCATATACAGGCTGTTTACTCGATGAGTTTGTGTATGCGGCTTCAACTTCGAAAGTTTTATGCCAAAAAACTTTATTTCTAGCTTCATTGATAACAAACGATATCTAAAACAGTGAAACAAAATACAGCTTCTTTCCATGTATAGTTCAGAAAAAAAAAGTGTTCAAAAAGTTAAAATCACAGAATTTATTTTCTTTATTACTTGAAAACTTTTTGTTTGTGAGGTACTGGAGAGTAAGTCAGTCGAATAGTCTATAAAAAGTACATATCATGTTGTAACTGACGTTTTTATACCGTATGTTCATTTTCACAGGCATACCTCGTAGATAAAAATGTATTAATTATTTTTCATCTTGAGATGATCAAGATATTAATTTAGAAATTGATGAAGCTCATCTCGATATTAACCTTGTTAGGTTGAGACTATATTCGAGATATAAAAATGTTACAAAGTATCAGCTATGGATTCAAAATAATGAAGACCGAGAGTCGGTGTCGGGGTACTACTGTACCTGTAAATCAGGTCCAAGAACACTCGGAACATGTGTGGCAATGGTGTTGTGGTACCTTGGTTATTCTGGTATGCTCCCGCATGTGAAATATCCTTTTACTAAAATTATAGATTCGGTAAACAACGCAATTTCAATTGATATTCAAATGTGAAAATAATTATTCATTCAGGATACTAGACTTATGGTCAAAGAACGTATTTCACTGTACCTGTATCTTGAAAAATGAGTCTATGGATCTGGAAGAAGCGATTCCAAACCACCCTGAATAATACAAACTGAATATACTATTCTTACTTGTCTCGTTGAAATCCAATCAGTCCCATTAGAATCATTAGATACACTCTCATTTTTCGACATTAGGAAACGAACATACGGTATATGAACTTTAGTTTTAATATGAATGTGGCCTGTTTTTCAACTATTCGATTTGGCAATGAACTCATTTATTTTTCCAGTACCTCACAAATAATCCATGTACAAAATATAAAGAAGAAAAATTCGGTGATGTCAAATTAGACCATCCTTCTTTCTGAATTGTACATGGTAGACAGTTCTACTTTCCGTCTACTATTTGGGGTATCCTTTGTTATTATTAAGTAAGAAATAAAGCCTTTTGAAACATAATTGCCGAAGTTGAGACCGTGTACACGAACTCATCGAGTAAACAGCCTGTATATGTCGGACTCAATTTTTAGTTATATAAGTGAACATCGTCAAGCTATAGCTTCCCACTGAGGTTATCGCATTTCACAGAAATTCTGTATGTTAACAGCATTTTCTAAAATTGTATAAGATGGTTTATAGACATTGACATTTGGACTACTCTATATCCCAAACCAGTCGTGGCAACAGAATTTAAAATTGATATGTTTCATAGCTGGCCAGTATCTATAATATATCCAAAAATTAGCGAATTTAGCTGTCGTCATTTTTTCTAACTAAATGTGCGGGGTCCTTTGAACTGTTTTGAAGCGCTACTAAAAATTGTGAAATTTTTTACAATAAATCTTGTTTACACAATAAACGGCGCAATTTTGTGGCAATAGGGTTGAGAGTTTGTATCTAGGTAATTTTGTATGATATATGGAATAGGATTGGTTTTGGTTCGAATTGGTTGGGAGGTTGACCTCCCGAGGAAAGAAATAAATCTTGTTTATACGAAAAAGGCCGCAATTTTTAAGCTATAGAGTTGAAAGTTTGTAAATACTCATTTCGATATAAATTGGTTTGGGGTTTTTTTGGTTGGTTTGAGGAGGAAATAAATATTGTTCACTCGATAGAGGGCGCAATTTTCGTTTTTCTTTGGATTTTGAACAAAAATCATAATTGAATGAATAAATTTTTCAAGCTGAATACATTTTGAAAACCTGCGTTTCTAATGCAGCTCGCTGCGATAGAGTTTTCCAAAATACAACCCTTTCATATAAAAACTAATTTTCGCATTCTGCGCTACTGTATGGAAAATTTTTCAGTTATTTTCAGGAATACCTATTACAATGACAATGCATGTTTAGAATTATATGCTGTCCCCTTTATATGACAGAATAATTTTGTCACTCTACGCTACTATATGAAATATTTCTAAGTTATTTTCACGAATAAAATTTTACTATAATTGTGTTCTTTCCAAATGATATTCTCTCAGAATTTGTTCAATCCAAAATACAAGCCTTTCATATGAAAATCAATTTTTTGATTCTATGCTATTCAGGGCTGGATCTACCATATGGCTTTTTGGGCTTCAGCCCAGGGCCCCGTGGATTCAAAGGGCCCCAGCTAAGTCAAGCCAAAGTCAGAAATAGACGATAATGCGAAAGAATCCATAATTTCATTAAATTAAACTGAAACAGATTGTATGGTTTGCAGCCCTGCGAATCCTACGAATCAAACCCTTTCAAGTCTACGTTCAGGTGTTGGTACTTCGAACTCACAGTTAAAATGTTCGGCTGCCATTAGACATTCATCTCAATCGTGCTCCGCTAATTCCCTCTCAGACTTTGTCTCTTTCTATCTTGTTAGAATTATTTATAAGTAGGTACCATTATTTATCATTTTTATTCAGTATTTTTATTTATTTATAAGTAGTAGGATTCGCAGTCTGCGCATTTCTCAACCTAGTTGGTGAAGAATCCGTGAAGGTTGGAACCGAAATCGTAAACTTTTTTGGAGTAGTGCAAAAAATATACGTTTTCTTTTCTGCTTCAACCCATAGATGGCAATTGTTAAATCGTGGAACAGAACTGAAATTTACGTTAAAAAGTTTGAGTCATACTACATGGTCTTGCCACTAAGATGCTGTTGAAGCTTTGAAAAATAACTAGGATAGCATTAAAAAAAAGTTTTAGCGAAAATGAGAAGGAAAAAGCTGATTTCCGAAAAAAGGCAAGAAATTTATTTAATATACTGGCAAAACTCGAAACTGCAATTTTGATTATTTTTTTGGAAGAAATTTTGGAAAAATTAGTTAATTCAGTTAATAAATGAATATAGAGCGCGGGTTTAGATATTTGTGAACGATATAAGTTAATTGGGTCATTAAAACAGTTTGTTAGCACATAAGCCAACAATCAGATCAGAAGGTAAAGGATTACGAAGAAAAAACTACAGTGATATAACTAAGGGACGCATTACATCAAAGTATTCTGATAATTCTGCAGATAAAGTTGCAGTATACGGCGCACAAAAGTTTAAAATCTCGTTTAAAATAGACGCTAAACGTTGCACTGGATAAACTGAATACGGATTTAAATCGAAGAAGTCAAGTATATGAGACATGTAGCCAGGGCCGGCGAGAGGGTGGGGCAGGAGGGGCCAGAGCCCTGGGGCCGGGGACCCCGAAGGGGGCCCGGCACAGCCAAATGTAAAATTCCTTTCTGTACATGTTATCTGCTCGACTCAAAAAAGTTAGTCTTGGTTTTCCAGTTCACTAAGTATTAATTCAATTTTAGCCATGAATAAAGTCGCAACTGTGAGTAAGCGAATTAATCAAGCTATCAAGCATTTTAGTAATGTATTGTTATTAGTGTGACAAAACAGCGCGATAGCGGCTGGAACACGACCGCGGCTGACACACAACTACTGATAGACGATCAATTTTTGGAAGCGTTCAAAAATTGTACAATGTTTTTGGCTCTAGCCCCCAAAGATGAGAAATCCTCATATAATACCAAGCTGTCTTCATTCAATGTATGAAACTCGCTGGTCAGCCAGAGTAGATAGCGTCAACCCAGTTGCTGAACATCTGCCTGGGAGCGTGAAGGCCCTTGATGAACTACGTCGAGACATAGATAGGCTGAAAACATAATTCAAAACATTTAACTACCTCCTTCTTGCATCTACTCGGTTCAAGAATTTGAAGTCAATAGACAATGTAATTAGAGTGCTGCTGTGCCGTGAAGGAACGTTGGATGTTGCATCAAAAAACTTGAGTTCTTTGATAAATAATTTGAAGAATCTTCGCTTTGAAGGATGGGGTCGAATATTTAGTAAAGCTCAGAGAGTGACTGAAAACATTGGTTGGCCCCAGCAACTTCAAGAGGAACAAAAAATAGGAAAGAAACGAAAGAGACCAGCTGGTGAAGACTGCGAGGATAATGCAGAGGACGAGTATAATTATAAGGCTGTTTTCGAGCTTGACGTTTTCAACGTTATCCTGGACAATGTCATTGGAGATATGACTGTATGAAAACTTCTCTGTGTTATGGACCTTTCAAGAAATTAAAAATGATGACCTTATTGGAAACCAAGCAGCAGATCTAGTTCAGAAGTACACAATAAGAGATTTAAGAACTGAACTTGCTGATTAACCTGAAGTTAATATATTCAGCCAACTTTAGTGGCTGAAGCCTACCACCATTTGAACTCCTAAACAAAATCAGAACTTTGAATTTGGAAAATTTGTTTTCAAATATCTCAGTAGTATATTTGCAACAGTCCAGTTGCTAGCGCAGAGCGCTCATTTTCTACTCTGAATAGAGTAAAAAACGTGTTACGCTCAACAATGTATCGAGACAGACTGTCAAGCTTGGGTGTTTCAGCAGTGGAGACGGACCCTGCAAGAGAAGTCAACCTAGACATCATCATTGACGAGTTTGCCATGAGGAAGGTCAGAAAGGGGACTTTATTGTGAATTAGGATATTTAGGTTATTGTAAAGAAGGATTTTAGCCTATCAAAATTGTTAACGTAAACCAAAAAATGACTATGGGTAATTTATAATGTCTATTATGACTATAGAGTAATTCTTTATAAATAATATCATGTATTTCTTTGACAATAAATAATTTTTCTTTAATTTCTACAAAAACCCTAAAAAATAAATTTAGACCTATGCTTACAAAAAAAAAGTTTAGAATTAGAGAAACTAAAGTTTGTATCTATTATAAAAAATGATAATTTTCTTGATGCAGCTTATAAGGTAGTCATATTTCAAATGTTCTATTCACGTCAATGTTCATGTCAAGGTTAACAGTGATAAATTTAAAAAAATATAAATTATTCTTACAGTTCGTTTCTAATAAGTCCCGACTTGATTATGGTGTACTTATAAAAACTTAGTAAGAAATCAGGAAAATAGAGGGCCCGAGATCGCTCAGCCCAGGGGCCCGTGATGGCTCTCGACGGCTCTGTATATATATATATATATATATATATATATATATCACCAAGCTAGTTAGTTGAGTACGTTAGGTACGCTGGCTAGTATTTGGGAGGTCTCGGGTTCAAACCCCGGGGCCGACTGGTCTGCCATGAGTTTTTTTCAGAGGTTTCCTCATGGTAATGTAAGTCACTGCATGCAAACTTATAAGGCGAATGCTGGGCCAGTATTAATCCTCTGAACCCTACCCACACTTCCTATGTTCCATAAATATCTCGTCTCACCTATCCTTAATGCACTTGTACATACAAGTGTATCCTCTGATCTGGCTGAAGGAGTTAATCCCAAACTCAAGCTGCTCGCCTCCCTGACACATACTTCAGGGAGGAATGAAACACGTTGGTTTCCTTTTCCTATATATATATATATATATATATATATATATATATATATATATATATATATATATATATATATATATATATATAATATATATATAGAAATATATATATATATATATATATATATATATATATATATATAATATAATATATATATATTATATATAATTATATATATATATATATAATATATATATATATATATATATATATATATATATATATATATAGATATATATAATATATATATATATATATATATATATATATATATATATAGAATATATATATATATATATATATATATATATATTATATATATATATATATATATATATATATATAAAATATATATATATACCTATATAAATATATATATATATATATATATAGAATATTATATATATATATATATAATATATATATATATATATATTATATATATATATATAATATATATATATTATATATATATTACTATATATTATATATAAATATATATATAAATATATTTATATATATATATATATATATATATATATATATATATATATATATATATATATATATATATATATATATGAATATATATATATATATATATATATATACATGTATATATATATGAATATATATATATATATATATATATATATATATATATATATATACCGGGTGACCCAGAGCTACGTAATCAGTTCATAATTTTATTTTCATTGAAGACATCGATATGAAATTTTCAGAGCAAATATGATCCGTTTAAGTCTATTTTTTAAAATTATTTTGAAGGAAATTGCACTTCCCGTTTTGCCGGAAGTGATATCAACTTTGTTATTTTAAATGGAATACCCTGTTTATTTTTTGATTTTCGAATTTTGTATGTAATTTATAATAATTTTGTCATACCACTCTTTATACCTAGAATGAACAGTTTTCGTGTTATTCATTTTTTTCGTAAAATTTTGACAGTTGCGTTTTCAACAAAAAGGGGCTATTTCTTCTTTGTTAGTGAATCTATTGGTATGGGGTTTGGATTTTTGTAACCTTGAAACATGGTTTTATTTATTCCTTGTCAAAATTTTCCATATTTCTAACTAATTACTTGAAAAAATCTAGGGTGAAGTTGGCAAATTTTAAACGTTAATAGCTTTCTTATTTCAAATGGAATGCTATGTATATTTTTGCATTATTAAATTTGCTATTAAATTACCTTTCGATTTGTATAACTATTCTCTATACCCAAAGTTAATAATAACAAAGATATTTCACAATTTTGTAATAATTTATATAACAATACACCTGAGAAATCGAATAGCGAGTTATTTTGACGTATCCATGGATACCAATAACGAAAATTATTCAAAATTTAATTGTGTCACCTTTTCTAGTACTTATTCAGTTAATAAAATGGATTTTACGCGGCAAGAAATGCTAAATATGGTTTACTGTATTGGAGATGCGGATCGAAATGTTCTGCTGGCTAGTAGAATTTATCATCAAAAATATTCTTATTCTGATTCAACTACGTTTTGTAATTCTGTTATTAATAAGCATTGATTTCTTTCTGTATAACGTTGAAATGTATTATTTGGAGTAACTGTTGGATTATGTGAATGTACTCCTCTTGACCAACATGATAATGTCAAACTTGACATTGCAAATTGAAATCAGTCTAATACAAACATATGTTGTTTATAAACAACAATAATTATTGAATATTAACGTAATAGAATTACTATTTTTTCAATATCTCTTCGGATATCAGCATTAGGTGCTACAAACCTAATGAACAGAAAAGGTGACACAAATAAATTTTAAACAATTTTTTTAATTGGTATTCATGGATACGTCAAAATAACTCCCTATTCGATTTCTCAGGTGTATTGTTATATAAATTATCACAAAATTGTGAAATATCTTTGTTATTATTAACTTTAGGCATAGGGAATGGTTATACAAATCGAAAGGTAATTTAATAGCAAATTTAATAATGCAAAAATATACATAGCATTCCATTTGAAATAAGAAAGTAATTAACGTTCAAAATTTGTCAACTTCACCCTAGATTTTTTCAAGTAATTAGTTAGGAATATGGAAAATTTTGAGAAGGAATAAATAAAACAATGTTTCAAGTTTGAAAAAATCCAAACCGCATACCAATAGACTTACTAACAAAGAAGTAATAGCCTATTTTTGTTGAAAACGCAACTGTCAAAATTTTACGAAAAAAATTAATAACTCGAAAACTGTTCATTTTAGGTATAAAGAGTGGAATGACAATTTTATTATGAATTACATAAGAAATTCGAAAATCAAAAGATATACAGGGTATTCCATTTGAAATAACAAAGTTGTTATCACTTCCGGCAAAACCGGAAGTGCAATTTTCTTCAAAATAATTTTGGAAAACAGACTTAGTCAGATCATATTGGCCCTGCAAATTTCATATTGATATCTTCAATGACAAAAAAATTATGAACCGATTACGTAGCTCTGGGTCACCCTGTATATATATATATATATATATATATATATATATATATATATATATATATATATATATATATATATATATATATATATATTATATATATATATATATATATATATATATATATATATATATATATATATATAAATATATATATATATATATATATATATATATATATATATATATATATATATCTATATTATGTTTAAGAATGCTTTAACATTATGCATTGTAAATTTCATCATCTGACCCTTTAGCGCATACCTGCGCAAATCCTTCCTTATGGCGCTGACGTCACATCCCTTCCATTATCTGTTTCCGTTATTCGTTCACTTCTCCACTCTCCACTGTCGACTGGCGAGTACGCTGACATTTTAGAAACCCATGCGGCATGTAACCGTAATATCAATATCTATCTCGATCTCAGTCTCAGTGCAGTTGTGTTGAGTACATAGTTCAACTTGTTGTGTATTCATCGTCTATTAAGTTTTCGGAAGTGTTTTATTTAACATACGTATTGCGCTAACGACAGTGTTGTAACCGTCAAATTGATGAATTAGTACATTTCTTGAAATTCGTTTAATCATGGCTGAATATCTTGCATCAATTTTTGGCACTGAGAAAGATAAAGTAAATTGTTCGTTTTACTTCAAAATCGGAGCTTGTAGACATGGAGATCGTTGCTCCAGAATGCACAATAAACCAACATTTTCTCAGACTTGTTTGCTGCAAAATTTGTATGTGAATCCTCAAAATTCAGCAAAATCCGCCGATGGAAGTCATTTGGTGGCCAATGTTTCAGATGAGGAGATGCAAGAACATTATGATAATTTCTTTGAAGATATTTTCGTCGAATGTGAGGATAAATATGGAGAAATCGAGGAAATGAATGTTTGTGATAATTTGGGTGATCATCTTGTTGGTAACGTGTACATCAAGTTTCATCGTGAAGAAGATGCTGATAAAGCTGTTAATGAAATGAATAATCGCTGGTTTGGTGGTAGACCTGTCTATGCAGAACTGAGCCCTGTAACAGACTTCCGCGAAGCTTGCTGTCGACAGTATGAAATGGGCGAATGTACCCGTTCAGGATTTTGCAACTTCATGCATCTGAAACCCATTTCCAAAGATTTGAGGAGATATCTCTATTCTAAACAACGGAGGACAGGAAGAAAACGTTCCCGTTCCCCAAGGAGGCATTCCAGGTCACGTGAGCAGCATAGTACTGGTGGTGGTTCTCGTTCGCCCCCTAGACATCGTCGAAGTGGAAGATACTAACTATAGAAATTTTTTGATTAGGACATTCAGTATCAGACAGAAATGTGTCTTTTAATTTTTCAAATATATATTTACATTATGAATAATTGTTATGTACATTTTAATCATATCATTTTAACTTTATTTTCTCAAATTACGCAGATAACTATTTTGATGTGAAATAAGGTGACCTTTCTCTGAAAGCCCTTCATTCAATTAATAACTTTCCGTAAAATCATAGAACTTCTTTATAATAAAAAATTAGCATGTTTAATTTACACTTACATTTACTCTAAGTAAAGTATTATATATATATATATATATATATATATATATATATATATATTGTATATATATATATATATATATATATATATATATATATATATATAATATATATATATATATATATATATATATATATATATATATATATATATATATATATGTATATATATATATATATATATATATATATATATATATATATATATATATATATATATATATTATATATATTTATATATATATATATATAGATATATATATATATATATATATATATATATATATATATATTATATATATAAATATATTTTCAATTTTCGCCTGTGTAACCTTTTGATGTTTTTAGAGTCCCGATGAGAGATAGAACAGTTATCCGAAATATAGACATGGTTAACAAAGTGGTTGTGTCTCTTATATAGTGGCCTTTCTATTTACCGAAAACCCATAGACTTTATTACAAAAAAATGTATTCTTCGTATTATCGAAACACGTTCGTGGCAATAAAGTCAAGTAAACTAGGATTTGCATTACATCGATTTGATGTGGCAACTTTACTCTTGCTTAGCGAATATAGTAACCAGCTTCGGTTGTCAGGACGTACGAGTTGGAAATATTTGGTTGGTTATCACTTTCGATGGATGGATGATACTGATGATACATTTCCATTGATTGTGATAGACAACTTAATGTTTCTAACATACACCGTCCAAAGTATATGGAGGGATTTCGATGTTTCGTGAACTCGTATAACCAGCTCCGCTAGGAGGTTTGTTTGATTAGTTTAAAATAAATGTCCTAGTTTACTTGATTATATATATATATATATATATATATATATATATATATATATATTTATATATATATATATATATATATATATATATATATATATATATATTTATATATATATATATATATATATATATATATATATATATATATATATATAATTTATATTATATATATATATATATATAATATATATATATATATATATATATATATATATATATATATATGTATATATATATATTCATATATTATATATATATATATATATATATATATATATATATATATATATATATATATTATATATATATATATATATATATATATATTTTATATATATATATATATATATATATATATATATATATATATATATTATATATATATATATATATATATATATATATATATATATATATATATATATATATATATATATATATATATATATATATATATATATAATATATATATATATATATATATGTATATGTATATATATATATATATATGTATATATATATATTATATATATATATATATATATATATATATATATATATATATATATAATATATATATATATATATATATATATATATATATTATATATATTATATATATATATATATATATATATATATACATATATATATATATATGAGATCCGTACATTAGATATATGGAGAACATACCTAGGAATGTCCTTTGAAAATATAATTCATCATACAAAAGGATCGCACAAATCAGACAAAAAGAAATTTGCAATATTGATCGAAATTCATGCGCCTCAGAATAGTATTTTATTATCAATTGCGAAGGCATGTATTGAGCCTAGTGGGCTAGTGGCTGAATTATTCCGAGTGGGCCTTCATCGTTGAAATGGAAAATGGGATAATTGGACCAATAAGGTTGGGTTTCCTATCAATTTAGTATCACAGTGTCTGATGTCATTATACTGTAGTAATATTATCAACTGTAAATAGCAGCTGTTGATTTCCCGTTTCCCTTACATCCATCTAGGTTTAAAAGACGTTCTTATTTGGGAATATATCTTAATGATAATGCAATTTCATGAATAGATGATGAAGTTTTTCTCATTTCTTACTCGCATTGAAAGAAAGCTTTCGATAAAAGAAGGCTTGAGGAGGGGGTGAGATGGGACAGGCGCATGGAACGAAGTTACTGAGGTAGGTAAATGTGGGTGTATAATTTCCGATAAGGAACATATTTCCAATTACAAACGGAGGTAAATCTTACATTTGAGCGATGTTACTCAGATTATTGCTCCTGCAGTATTAGACCGAGAGATACGGGAAGGATTTGTGAAGTCATTTCTTACAGTATGGTGCTTTTAGGGGAGTTCATATACGTAATAAATTGAAAGAAAATGATGTTCTTACCAGTGGTGCGCGGGTCGCAATTGCAGAATAATTATTGAAATTGCTCGAAAATCCTGAGGTGTCCAACAATTTCTTTCACAAAATTTCTTCAATTTATCGGTATTTTAACAAAAAAAAATCCGACGCTCGCTCTATGCCATACTTCTCTGTTGGTTGTTTAGGTCCGCCATACTTTTTTGAAAATGTTTTTTTTTAAATTGTTTTAAAATTTATTTCTTACAGGCTGATTTTTTTTTAAACAATTATTTTTTATTAATCTTGTACGAAAATCACTACTCCATACTATTCCGACAATCAGATTGTCCCAATACAATTATAAGTTTTTAAAAAATATGCCATACTGTGACCTTGGCACGTAAGACCGTGATACGCACGCTGCGATGTAAGGAAAATAAATAAATGAAACGATTTTTTACAGTATGGCATTTAAATTTTCGGAAAGATCATAAAAAGTATGAGTCAGGAAAATTTATTCGATACTTATGGTGAAGTCCAAAAGTGGTGCCATACTGTATGAAATTGTTCAAATGTTGCATGAAATGTTACAATTATTTAATTACATTGTACGTATATCACCCACTCTACAGGTATGACATTATAAGAATTATGTTTCTAATCTTAAAAAAAACTACTAGACCAAATTTCAAGATGAAAGAAATAGTTTTTCGAATTTTGAAAAATTACATGTTTGAGGGGATATGACGGGTATCTTGGACCGTCGGAATGGTATGGCGTGGTGATTTTCGTACAAGATTAATAAAAAATAATTGTTTTAAAAAAATCAACCTGTAGGAAATAAATTTTAAAACAATTTAAAAAAAAAACATTTTCAAAAAAGTATGGCGGGCCTAAACACCCACCGGAGAAGTATGGCATATAGCGAGCGTAGGATTGTTTTTGTTAAAATACCGATAAATTGAATACATTTTGTGAAAGAAATTGTTTGACACCTCCGGATTTTCGAGCAATTTCAATTAACTATTCTGCAATTGCATCCCGCGCACCACCGGTAGGAACATCATTTTCCTTCAATTTATTACGTATATGAACCTCCCTAAAAGCGCCATACTGTAAGAAATGACTTCACAAATCCTTCCAGTATCTCTCGGTCTATATTGATTGTAAATATGATTCCGTTAAGGACATCAGTACGAGTAAAGTTAAAATAATTGAATCACTCACAGTATTTTTGAAACTCCTGCGGATAAGAAGTATTCGAGTTCATGTTGTTTATTATTGTTGGCGAGTTTCGTTCGATAAATTTAAATTAGATTCAGCACTCAGCAGGAATGTAGGTACAATGATGATAGATACAACGTAAGAGAACAGATGCGGGAGCAAGCATTAATTTCTGTCTCCTTTCAACTGGAGGTTTCTTCAAATAATTATAAATCAATTATGATCAGCAAAAGCACACTTTTTCGCTTTTTTGGATGTGAAAAAAACTTAGAGAGATAATTTCTTGAGACGTAAGTGTATGATTCACAGACAAGGGGCAATGTGAATTATAGAACTGATATTCAAGGCATCAACAACATATCTTCATCTCCTATCCATTCTAAAACAAAACCATTATCAATTATATTGTTTGTAACACTGGTTGCATAAAAATTCGAATAGAAGAAATTCGTAGCAACTGATGTCAGTAAAGTGATAATCTATATCTAAGTTGTACATTTATATATATATATATATATATATATATATATATATATATATATATATATATATATATATATCTATATATATATATATATAATAATAAAACATAGTAAATATGCATTAGTTAAAGTACATTGGATTCAGAATTTTATGGTAAAAGTCACGTTGGAAACCTTTCTGTTTGGTTGTTATTAGTTTTATAAATGTAGTTTCTTCTGCCAGTCATGTCCTTTTAGTTTTCGAAGTGTTTTTGATTTTATTTTCACCTCAAATTATTCGTCAGAAGATTTTGTTTGTTTTGGATATACACTTTTATAATGCATGCAGTTCTAGAGTCCTGTGTGAAAGAATAGTGATTGAGGTGGTAATCCTATTATTGTTCAACTTTCATATCACAAACAAGAGCATTAGGTACTACAATTAAACATTAGGTATATATAAATAAATGTATATATATATATATATATATATATATATATATATATATATTATATATATATATATGTATTATATATAGGTTTATGGTGAGGGTTGGGAGCGATTTCTTCAAAAACCATGATAGAGATCTTGGCGTTCCTTAGGGTTCTTTTCTGGGACCTCTTCTCTTCAGTCTCTTTATAAATGACGTACCCAATTTCCTCTCAGGTGATAAAACTGTAATGTATGCGGACGATACCGCAGTAGTTGTCTCGGGAAGAAATGCCGAGAACCAGAAAATTCTGAATGTATGTGAAAGAATTAAACTTTGATGCCAGCGGAATAAACTGGTTCTCAATGTGAATAAAACTCAATTCATCAATTTTCATAATGCTGAACGGCTTTCCCCACTAGAAGATATCCATACTAGTGAAAATGTTGGGTACTTGGGTATGAGTGAAAATGCTATCTTGAGGTGGGCAACACAGGTTGATGAGGTGTGTATGAAGTTAAATAAAGGTTATTTTGCCATCCTTCAACTGAGAGTTACTTTGAGTGAGCTCCAACTACTCAATGTGTACTTCTCTTTAATCTATAATCATCTAACCTACAATATATCTACTCATTTGTGGTGCCTCGGTTAAGTGGAAGCAAGCTTTTGTATTGCAGAAAAGAATCATCAGGCTCATATTTGGATTGAGGCCTCGTCAATCGTGAGGAGAACATTTCATCCGGTGTCGGTTGCTCACTTTGCCCTCAGTCTTTGTACTGAAATGTGCTCTTCATGCTAAAGTTAATTGTGCACAACTTCAAAAGCTGGGAGATTGACATAACTACGGAACTTATCATGCTAGCCTATTCTCAGTGCCGAAACTCACAACTTCATATTATATATATATAATAATTCAAATTTACGAAACATATTACGAAACACTGTTGGGCAAAATAAATTTTTTTTCTTCAACGCGCAATAAGCTACAGAGCGTTGATTTACCTACGATTTTCATATAAACGTGTCCATATCTTTTGAAGTACTCTGTATAACATAGCAAAATCTATATGAAAAGCTTCAAAAAATGTGAGTAATCCGAATTCGGTATAATATATAGGGGTTCTCATTTAAAAAACCATATGTTTAGTTTGTAACGGAGTTATGCAACACTCTGTATAGTTCGAAATAATTTCAAAATATGGACCTTAAAGACATATACCATTTTTTTTGAAAACATTTTTTGATATCTCTTAAAATATCCCAAATACCGAAGTTTGTCGTAAGATTGGTACACCTTGTATATATATATATATATATATATATATATATATATATATATATATATATATATATATATATATATATATATATATATATATATATATATATATATATATATATATATATATATATATATATATATATATATATATATATATATATATATATATATATATATATATATATATATATATATATATATATATATATATATATATATATATATATATATATATATATATATATATATATATATATATATATACATATATACATACATAGTTGCATTCAAAAGTAGGTTTTGATAAAAATAATAAACAGAACACAGATGATGCATGTCTCATTTGAACGATGTTATTAAGATTATTTCTATCAGTGTAGAAAGGAAAATCCATAAATCACATTTAATTCCACAAAATGAATGAATTTACTCTAAAATGATTCATTATCGTCATAATGGATATGCAAATTTTAACAAAGGCGTAAATCTATAAAATACAGCTGTCAAAACACATGACTCCTTACTATTCATTATTAATGTAATTGCTTTTTTATTAATGGTTCTCTTGAACAAATGAAAGTCACAGGTGGTTATTGTAACATACAGATTCTCACTTTTCTTCAAATATAAATATTATTCTTTTGAAAGTTCAAATTCATTCGAAGTTATGTAAGTGAATTTTTTGTTACATTACCATCATATGCATATTTTTAAACACATATGCCCGATTTCACCAATTAAATGTTAGGAAGTTCCTAACTAAGTAATTCATAAGAT
>JARQZK010002171.1:1350000-1382500 GCA_030704885.1 Cynegetis impunctata | reverse complement strand
AGAAGGCAGGATTTATCTGGTTCTTGGACTTTTTGGTCTTCATCAGAATGGAGTAGCCAAGTATTGAATGGAAAACTTGCAAGAGAACATACAACAAACGGAATCCCTTGCCGTGAAAGGCAAACGCAGAATTTGCTGCTTCCTTGCGGACCCTCCGTTTGACAAAATTGATCTCAACGTGGAATGAATTGCCTCTGCGGCGAAGTTCGATCTCATTTTCCAAACGGATATATATATATATATATATATATATATATATATATATATATATAGGTATATATATATTTGAAAATCATACGCAAAAAATCCGGACCATCCATAATCCGGATTGCAAAAGAGCAATGTATAGCAGGACAAAGTGTACCTATTCTCTAGGTTCATATTTTTATCTACTTTCATTTAGTAATATGTATTTTACAGTTCTATAAATCGTTTCGTAAGGGCACCTATTACATAACTAGTGCTGTAATAGATGCCTTTACAGCACTAATGCTGTTATGACAAAAAACCGGTTTTATTAACATTTTGCGCTTTTTATATTTTTGGATTTGTCTGACAAAGTTTCGACAGTAACCATGCAAAACAGTAACTATGCTAAAGGTAATATAAAAAACTTGATTAGTAAACTCAATAGCAGATGCATTTTCACAGGTGCATTTTTATTTTCAAAAATGCCTTTTGCCAAATATTTTTATTCATAGATGAAAGTAGAGAATATTTTGTAAAATATTCTTGTTGTAAATTTATATTACAACATGAGATGTTAAACATCGAGTGTAGTAATCTTTAGAGCACTAATATTGTAAATAACTATTATTACATTATATACATGTGTTTGATACTTATTATGTATGTATCTAATTCTCTATTTAGTTCAACTGACAAATATTTGATATGTTCATTCATCTGCGTTAATTATTTAAGCCCAAAAGTGAATTATTGATAGTTTTATCAAGTTTTCCATATGTTTAAGGCATTTTTAGGTAATTTCGAAAATCACTTGTTAATCTGAACAGAGCCCGGTCACAATTAATCTGGATTACTGTATATGGAAGTGACAGTATGAAAAAGCTTAAATAATAGTGGGCATAGGTATAGTATTGAAAAACGAGAAAAAAGCATCGCAAACATCATGGTCACCAAATACTCCACCTGAATGTTCCAAGCTATATTGATTCAAGAAATGTCTCATAAATTTCACTTATCTGAAAAACATATATTGAACGGAGTTTCAGATGCGACTTTTTCACTTACCCTGTCCGCCACGCCTCCAGGCAATATTGTCTTTACAACAACTCCGGAACTTTTACCGCCAATAATGCCGAAAGCTAGTCCTGAGCCATCGTTGATGAGATCTATGACTTCAACTTGCGCCCACTCGGTGTTCAACTGTAATCCCAAAGGAGAGAAATCATGAAATATCCGAGTTAGAATTTAAGTAGATATTAAATTACAAGAATAAATAGCGTATGAAAGGCATATTAATTATTTTTCATTAACAAATTAGGATGAGTGCATCCCAATTACTTTGTATCTTGTGTACCAACTTTATTACGTGAGATAATTTTGGCGTTTTTTTGATCCCCCCTCCCCCTTGGCGAAATGTCGTGAGATTTTTCTCGATCTCCCCCCCTCGATTCTCACTTTAGATTTTTTTAAATGCGTATTTATTATGTAAATGAGTTAGTCCGTGCTGGACTCCATTAGATTTATTTAAAGAAACCATTTTCTTATAATTTTTTCTATTTAAGACTTGTGTTTAATATTTTAATGACGTAGCACAGAATCACAATAAGAGTTAACAATAAAATACCTAAATGGGAACTACTAAAATTTGTAAAAAAATATTCACTCGAATTCAATCAACTGAAACTCATGTATGAAGTGTGTATACTACTTTAACACTTTTTATTCCGCCATAGCTTCAATAAAAAATTCTATTAGTTCGAGTATATTAGTAATATTTTATTGAAATGTGGAGCAAATCAAATAAATAATAAAACAATTGTTGTAATAAGCCATACAGAATTTTTTTCAGTGAAAATTATAAGTGCATCGTATATTTATTATAAAAGGTTATAGCATTATTTTTTATGAATAATCTTCACATCGTACGGTATATGGAAAAGAAATATACCTTCCAAAAAAAAATTTATTTACTTTTAATAAATATTCATTAATAGTTAACGAATAATGTTAGAAGAATAGTTGTTCATATTCAATAAATGAATAAATTGTTTCCAAACAAATGTTATTTATTTGTAAATAATAAATTCTTCAATCAGTGCATAATATTAAGCCTCGATGAATATTATTATGTATGGTTTAGCCATATTTTAGTGGAGAAACATTTTTTACTTGATTTAACCCAGCTTGCTCGCAATTTTATACTGTTTCTTGAGGGAAAAAAATTACGTGATATTTGCTGAGGCCACCCCTCCCCCACGTAAGATTGAGTGAGATTTATCTCGACTCCCTTCCCCCCTAAACACCTCACGTAATTAATTGATGTCCCCATACTTCTAGATTATATACTGAATATTGTGTGTCTATTATGGGCAATGTGGAGGAATGGTGCATTAATAATAAACTTGTAATGAATATACAGAAAACTGAATGTATATTCTTCAGTGCCAAAAGATCAAGCTGGGTGTCACCAGATGCATTGTATTATGGGGACCAAAAAATAAATGTTGGACAACAGGCAAGGTTTTTGGAGGCTACAGTTGACAGCATGTTGAGGTGGTATCCCCATATTGACAAATTGAAGGGAAAACTGTGTTCTGTGATATCTCAATATATTGAATAAGCAAGTTGTAATAGATGTGATGAAGATCGTCTACTATGCAAATTTCCAGTCTTTCATGTCGTATTGCATCATTTTTTGGGGTGGTTTATCTTATATGGAAAAAAATTTTATCCTACAGAAGTGGACATGACGCACAATTTTAGGAAAGGTATTTAGGGAATCGTGTAGAACTTTATTCAGACAAAATAACAGACTGACTGTATATGGCCTGTATATTTATAGACTTCTCCTGTTTCTCCAAAAGAATAGTTACTACTTTGATGAATACAGGAATGGGAATAGAGGTAGACAAGTCCATACTTATTTCTATCCTATTCACCGTTCTACATTGCGAGAAAAACATCCACAGTATGCAGCATTGAGGGTATATAATACACTTCCAAAGTCTATACAAAAAATCAAAGAATACAAGACTTTTAAGAGAACTATTTACTGCTTTCTCTTAAGATGTGAACCATATAACCTACAAGAGTTTGAAATTTTCTGTAAAAAACAATAACTATATTTACTTAATTCGAATATTTTAGTTGCAACAGATATGTAATTGATGTGATTGTTAATGTATTCTATTTGTAGCTTTGCATTTTGACTTTTTTCATTTCAGTGCTACACACCTCCAGATTGGGAGGGTGTCGCAGGGATTGTTGAAAATAAAGATTATTATTATTATAAGAGCCATTGTGCATATCCTTGTCTATATATGTGCATATATATATATATATATATATATATATATATATATATATATATATATATATATAACTTTTTGATCATTATTAGCAATAACAGGCTTAGTGAATCTCAAAAAACTCGATTTTATTAAAGAGTTGACGTTTCGCCACGACATTCGTGGCTTTTTCAAAACTTTTGAAAAATTGAAATTTCTTTGACATTTATTGATTTAAAAAAATTGAATAGTTAAAAAAGACTACTACTATGTTTCATCAAAATTTTTCGGCTGTGGCCGTTCTCTGTTATTTATTACCTACGTGCTATTCAGTCCAATATTAACATTCAAATCTGTTATTATTAGATGGTAAGGGAAACCACAGAAACCTTTACCCACGTAATGTTCGAAATAGGTTCAAATTATTTTGATTTTGAAAAGTCAAAGAATAGGGTACTATTTTTCTTTTTTTCAAAATTTCTTATTACGGCAGGGGCCGTCTTCAGTTATTAATTACGTGCTATTTAGTCCAATATCAACAGTCAGGTCTGTTGATATTAGATGGGAAGGGAACCAAAGAAACCTTCACCTACGTAATGTACAAAATAGGTTTGAAATATTTGATTATTGTCTTTAGAAAGACTTTACTTGTAATTTTGAAGATAACATGTTCTAAACTATACTTGCTTTTTAGAAAAGTTGAAAATTCTAGATGTTCAGATTTTGTCTAAGAAGATGAGTTGTTATGGTTAGAATTTGTTTGTTGAATTATTTTGATTTGATTTATGTTGTTTCTTAGAAAAATTAAAGAATTAAATCTGCGTATATTGAACTTAAATGTTTTTTATCTGTTCTATCATTTACGACTTTATTTAAATTTTTTTGAATATGTAACATTTCTAAAATTTCACTGCGTTTTTGGTCTTTTTCTATTTCTAAAATTGTTGTGCTATTAAAGTTGAAACTATGATTTTTGTTGTTTTTATGTTTTATTAGTGCTGTGGTTTGTGTTTTGGTATATTTGTGTGCTTTTAATCTTTCTTCTAAATTTTGAAAAGTTTATCCTATATAATGATCTATTACAATTATTACAGGGTATACTGTAAACAACATGGGATTTTTGCAGAAGAGGTGTTTTACTTTAGAATATATTTGTTTTATTCGATTTTGTGCAGTGTGGGCTACTTTAATATCGTGTGGATTTAAAATATGTGATATGAGGAATATATGGAAGAGGAATATATTTTTTGTTAATATTTTCTTTTTCTGACGTTTCTAATGTGTTGTAAAGTTTATGAATTCTATTTTTAGTGATTTTCTGTATAAGTTTTATTGGATAATCGTTTTTTATGAGTAATTCATGGACATCTTGTAATGTATAATGTCTGTGTGTAGGTGAAGTAAGTTTAAGTGCTTTGTCTATATATCCGATAATTAAACTCATCTTTTGTGACAAATGATGTGTACTGTTGTAGTTCAATGTTCTTTGTGAAAAAATTTCTTTTCTATGCCATTTTGTGATAATTTCATTGTTTTTGTGTATGAGAGTAATATCAAGAAAATTTAATATATTGTTTGTTTCTTTTTCTAGAGTAAATTGTAATTTTCTATTAAAGTCGTTGAATTTTTTAAGAATATCATCAATAAAATCTTCTGATGTTATTATAAGGCAATCATCAACATACCCTTTTGAAAGTTATAATTCGTTCATTCGAATTATTTAATACATTTTCTTCTAAATATTCTAAAACTAATTGAGCTATAACACTGGAAAAAGGACTTCTCATTGCTACACCATCAATTTGTTGGTAGAAGTTATTTTCATATTGAAAATAGTTTGTACCAAGTGCAAATTGAATTGCTTCTATAAAATCGGTTTTAGGAATATTTGTATAATTTTTGATAATATTCCATTTATCATCAATTATTATTGGAATCAAAGAATTTGGAATTTTAAAACTACCTAACAATTTCAAATTTTTTTCTTTAGATGTTGTTTCTCTTTATACCAATATATATATATATATATATATATATATGGATTTTATATATTTATTGGGATTTTATTCCTGAAAGTATTTGAATACTTTCACTACAAGTTAGTTGAAATTTTCAATGATTGTTTCCCGAAAAAATTCAGAAAATTGATATGAACAAAAGTATCTTGCATAATGATCCGGAGATGTGCGAATGCAAAATTAAGTTGAAGCAGCATATATCGTAGCAACTTAAAAAACGACATCTTATATAAAATATTGAAACAAACATTAAATTTAAAAATAGAAAGAAAAAAAATACATATATATATATATATATATATATATATATATATATATATATATATATATATATATATATATATATATATATATATATATATATATATATATATATATATATATATATATATATATATATATATATATATATATGTTCACGGACTTATATTTTCGCGAATAGTACAACATATACCCATATAGTGATGATTTATATGGCAGAACAACGTTTGCCGGGTCGCATATTTACAGATGCTACTGTGTTTCGACACCAGAGTGTTGAAATCAGTAAGGTTTTGTAAAACGCTCATCTTTAAATATGTATTTCGAGTGTCAAGTCAATTAACTTTTGCAGAAAAAGCTATGCAACTAGCAAACCCTCATGCATATCGATACTCGATCCCAGGAGATGAATGACGATGATGAGATTGTTGCAATTAATAACAGTAGGTAATATTGGTCGTATGCATATTTGAAAATCACGGTTGGTGAATTTTTCAATCGAATATTATACGAAATAATATTATTTGCATCTAAAAAAATTTTACGAAGAAATTTATTTCACTTTTACAATGGATATTTACTGCCTAGGACTCTTAGGTGACAATGCACTATGATATTTTCATAGAAGAAAAAACAAGATGACGATTAATTTTATGATTATGATGATACTCTACTGACAATCGATGTGGGGGTTTTTGGTATTAGTTATCAATTTTTTTTATTTAAAATAGCAGGTTTCAAACATAATTTAAAGGAGGAGGGGAGGCTTTAGGCGATTGGAAATGGCGGCTCGAATGTGGTGGGCTAGTTTTGGGATTTATTTTCAGAATTAATTCAAAATTGGTTTCATGAGACACTTGTGATGAAAGGTTGTTAATATTTTATTAGGATTCATGAATTTAAAATGGCGGATGAGTTTTGGGGTTTGTGACGTGATTTTGCAGACAGAAATACAAACTCGCAAACTGAAGTATTGTACCTAACACTCGTACGGCAGTACCTATGCAAGATAGTTTTGATATTTATATTTATATATATATATATATATATATATATATATATATATATATATATATATCAAAACTAATAATAAGTATATGCTAGATCAGATTTTTCAAATCCATATAATTGACTTCTGAAATATGCTACTTTGCCCCCATTTAACCAACCCTTTATCTCTTACCGTTATCGAAATCCCTATGCATAGACTCGAATTTGAATAGCCTTGTATATATATATATATATATTTTGAAAAAAAAATATAAACAAAATAACAACCATGAAAGATTTAATACGTATTTTGAAACTCTCCTTCAATGAGTAGATCCATGCCCTTCAGCGTTACACTGGTTCTGCCAAAATGTTTTTGCCTAGGTTTCTAATTCGTATTACTCTTCTAGTCTTGTCTGTTTTGGACGGCTATTCAGATTGAATCCTGCGAGGACCTCAATTTTTTGCCTCTATCTAGACTAGAGGCTGTATATTGACTGACAGCAATCTCTTTTAATTCCTTAATCATAGATATTAGATAAACAAAGTAAATTTTTTCGATATTCCTTTTAATTGTAAATAAAGTTTTTTGCAATTTTCAATGAAAATGATTATCAGCACATGATTCATAAATTCTAAAATGTAGAAAATGTTAGGTTAGGTTTCAACAACACTGTGGTGTCGAAATGCAGTAGCATCTGTAAATATGCGTGTTCTACAAAGGCTAACTGATTTCGACACTCTGTTGTCGAAATACAGTAGGATAGATTTGATTTAACTAGCATTAATTAACAGCAGTACTGAGAAAATGTAACTATACGTTTTTTCCTTTTTTCTATTTTAAGTACATTCAATTCGAACAAAAATTTGAAAAACAAGATGCAATATTGTATTTCACTAAATCTAAGCAAAATATGTTGTATACACGAATATTTAAAATTCCTGAAAATTATATTCGAAAGTATAAGTTTAATATAAAAACAAGATTGAATTTCATTATCATTCACTATTACCCTCTAAGTTAATGAATGACTCTATACAGAACATCAAAAAAATTATTATGTATGATATTTTCATAAATTTTATATTTTCACATAAATTCTACCGATGCGAAGTAGTAGTTTAATATTCGCGAGGCAAAGAAAATATTTTTCTTCTAAGGAACAGTAGTATCGTATTTTCCAACTGATTTAAAAAAAAATTGCTCCTCATCAACCACTTCTCTATGCGCTCATATAAAATTTACATAAGGAAAGCTGAAATCTTTGTAGACGTTTTCTTATGTTTGGAAATTTACTTACACCGCTAAAAAAGAGGAATAATAATATATCGATATCTACCTGGCTTTCACTGGTGTTATCTTGAAATTTAGGCGAAAATAAAAATAATCTGAGTGGAAAATAAGATTCAAATTATTTATCTAAATTTCGACTTCGACAACAAAACTATTGATGCTTTTAAGGAATAGAAAATCTAAGTATTCCATGGAAAAAGATTGGATATTTCTAAATGATTTGTCCCAGAGGTACAAATCGTACTGAAAGAATAAATTTTATTTTTCACTTGTATTCTCAAAATTAATATAATTCATGTGATTTATAATTTAGTATAATTTATCACTGTTTAGTTTAAAATATTCATATTTTCGAAGTGAAAAATAAACATATAAACATAATCAGATACGATACACCTATACCTATGTATGATAAAAGAGGAGTAAAATTCATAAACTATGAAAAAAATGATTTAATAACGCTATTTGGGATGAAAATGATTGGATTATTGGCATGAGAGAAAGAAAAATGTGTTTTTCTGAAAAGAAAATAACCGGCGCCGTAGGCGTGACTGGAAATGATATCTGATTGAGGACTACTGAAATTTGATTTCCCTTTTGTAACTCAATAATAGGGAAACATTTCATTCAAGCTTACTTCACTTCGAGTTATATAGATAATCTGAGATTGATGGCAAGATTTCTGAAAATACACGTGTTTTTTCAAATTTTTCACCATTTCGAGAGACATTTCCTAACTTTCATTCAATTAGAGTTTAATTTCGAGAAAATCCGTTATGAAATTAATTCAAAATTATAGGTTTGATTTCTACGAATTCTTTCTCAAACATGTTGTTAATTTTCACCATAGCTACGTCAAATAGAATTGAATACACGCACAGATTATTTTAAGAAATATGAACATAATTTCTTATGAAAATGAGTATACAAGAATAAATTTATATGGTAGTAAAAAAGGTATTGGAATAGGTCTTGTAAAATGGAAAATGTAAGGACGAAGGTAGGTGAAACATCAGATTTCTGTCTAATTCACAATATTTATTTTCAAATATTTTTTACAATATTTTCATCATTACTTCCCAACTATCTATATTATGAACTAGATGCAGAACATATATATATTTATATATATATATATATATATATATATATATATATACATATATATATATATATATATATATATATATATATATATATATATATATATATATATATATATATATATATATATATATATATATATATATATATATATATATATATATATATATATATATTCTGTATTTTTGGGAGTGCAGTCGAGACCACAGCACTTAGGCCCCATTGGGCCCTTTGTGCATACTCCCCAGGAACATCACCAGCCTAGGCTCCCAACCAGCCCAGTCGTTTGAAAAAGAAGGTGATTGCACCTAGGGGGATTTCCCTCAAGGTGGCTAAGATTGGCCACCTTTCACCCAGAATGTATTCTCGGAGTGACAAGACAGCGGGGCATTCGCAGAGAACATGTTGTACCGTCTCGTCTTCCTGTTCACAGCCTCTGCAGAGAGGTGTGTCGCTTAAGCCCATATTAAATAAGGGCTTTCGAAGTTGGCAGTAGAGATGCATCAAGTCAAACTAGTTTGATTTTACTCATCAAACTCGACTTGACTTGAAAATCAAACTATTTATGTAAAAGAGTTTGACTTGAATCGATTTCTGTATCTTTAGGTTTGACTTGAAATCAAACTTCTTCAAACAGTTTGAATAATATATTGCGCAACGTGTTGACTTCCAATTCTAATAACTGAGAGCGTACCGCCTACCTCCTACCCCTACCGCCATTTGTTTTCATGTCTGAACCTGTACTCTGCTACTCCGCAAATCAGTTATAGTATAGTTCATATTTAGAAGGATAGATACGCTTGGCTTGTTACGTTTGTTTTGAAGTGCGTGCATTGTGCGATAATGTCGGAAGTCGAAATGTCTGAACTTGAACCTTTTTCATGTAGCGGCTCGGAATACGTACCAGAACAAAGTGAATCTGATTTAGAAGATTTCCCCCCTGCAAAAACTACGAGAAAGAAATCTGTAGACGAGGCAAAATTAATCAACAAGAAAAAGAAATATACAGATTTTTTTGATGTTGCGGCAGGCGATTCCAAAATAATGAAAATTGCAAAGTGCAAATTATGTCAAATTAAAGAACAACGGTATAAAATGCCAAATAGTGGAACTAGTTCTTTAAAACGGCATTTGTTGAAGAGCCACAAAAAAATTGTATGATGAAGAATTTCCGCAGGAAGCAACAACTTCTGGAACAAGTCGTATTTGTGGTAATAACAACATAGAACGTTGGATCCAAAATAGTAAAAATGACCTGGTAAGTTTTTATACAATTAACCCTAGAACCACAGCTGTGTTACCCCACTTTTTTATGACTGCGCCCGTGATTTTTGGCCTTATAGAGGTCAGCCACTATCTACCTTCATAATAAAATTTTTTTTGTTTGTTTTAGAATTCTACTGGGCAAATTTTGGATTCGGAGACAGGGAAAAATAAGTTTATGGATCTATTAGTGGAGTACACTGTAAAAAAATATTTGCCATTTAACTTCTTTGAAGATGATATAACCCACCAATTATACAACTATATTAATCCAAACTTAATTGTTCCTTCAAGAAACCAGTTGAAGTCACGAATATTTTCCAAATTTGATGTTTTGAAAATTTCAGTAGAGATACTTTTAAATGCTTGTGACTCAAAAATGTCGTTTACGATGGATGGATGGTCTTCTCATTCGATGAAGGGCTACTATGGAGTAGCCGTTCATTTTATTGATAGTAACTGGACATTACATTCTTTTTTATTAGATTTTGTACCCGCAAAAGGACAACATACTGGCCTTTCAATGGCAACTTTGTTTTTTAAAATAACGGCTGAATTCAATATTACACACTCTATTCAAGGTATTACTACTGACAACACTAATAGTAATTTCACTTTTTTAAAAGAATTGGGAAACATAATAGAAAATTTTGATGGTGCGAATAAGCATTATGTGTGTTTTGCACATATTCTTGACTTAGCTGATACTAGTGATAATGAAAATACAATATCTGAAAATACTGCAAAGGTTAAGGTAATTTGTAAAAAAATTAAAAACTCCGAAATGTTAAGATTAAACTTCGCAAAATTTTGCGACTCATTAAATTTACACATGACCATTCCCAAACTGGAGGTAAAAACCAGATGGAACTCTACATTGGAAATGCTATCCGAGGACATATTAAAGTGCGGCACGAAACTGCATTTCCCACTTTATCAAAAATGGCAACATCAGCCTGCATAGAACGCTATTTTTCGAGAGCTTCTTTGACAGTCACAAAAAAACAAAACCGATTAAATGACCAGTCTATTAGAACATTAATGTGTTTAAATTCGTGGCTTCAACAAGAATCCTTAACAAATATCACACAACGATCGCAGGAAGAGGTTACTATGTAATATATTGTTGCTTTCACTTAATTTTTAAGAACTTTACTTTTCACAAAAAATTTTGAGGTGACAAATTCGAGTTGATCAAAAAAAATTTTTGAAATAATGTATTTTCTTTTTGTTTGAAATAATGTATTTTCATTTTGTTTGAAATAAATGTATTTGTTGTACCTACTTACTATATTTAACATAAATATTTTACCCATTCAAAGTATATCTACTAAATAAATTATTTTTCAAACTCTCTCAAACTAGTGTAACAAACAGTTTGAATTTTCAAACCTGTAACCATTGTCCAGTTTGATTTGACTGGAATATTTTTTCTGAAAGATTGACTTGAGTTTGACTTAATTTCAAGTCAAACTCAAGTCAATCTCAAACATTCAAGTCAAACTTGTGCAACTCTAGTTGGCAGTGTCCCGTTAAAATTCCCACTACATTGCGTAGTTTTCCTCTGGGCATCGCCAGGTAGATCATTGCTGCATCTTTATTGGGATAATTTAAAAGTTCCCTGGCAAGACTGCAGGAGGTAGAATTTTGAATTTTTGATGGGTGTTCTCTTTCATCATTTGTGACTTTGCTGTCAGCAGTTGTAGGCTAGAAGGGCCAGGACCGAATATGTTCAGGCCGGCTGCTTTCCTAGCCAATTCGTCAGCTTTTTTGTTGCCATTGCATCTCGAATGGCCTTTGACCCAGCACACCATAATTTGGTCTGTATGGGCTGCACCCGCAAGTGCTTGATGGCATTCCCATAGTGACTGTGAAGTTATTTTATGATTCTTCAGGGCCAGTAACGATTGTCTACTATCTGTGTAGATTTTAATGGTTTTGTTCGTTATGTTCCCAAGAGCAATCTCGATCGCGGCTATGGTTATGCCCGTTAGCTCTGTCTGAACTATGTTGGCACATTTGTCCATGGTCCACTTAAGTTGGAATCGCAGGTGTCTCGAATATATTCCACAGCCTTCTCCTTTTTCTTGCTTTGATCCGTCCGTGAAAATATTGATCGTTCCTTCATTTCCACTGTTTGTGTATTGAGTAGAGTTTATCAAAAACAAATCGCGGGGAAATGCTGTCTGCATTAACCTGTAGCAGAGGCATCAATATATATATATATATATATATATATATATATATATATATATATATATATATATATATATATATATATATATATATATATATATATATATATATATATATATATATATATATTGTGAACTGTGATAATGATCGTACTCGAGTATTTATTTTTATGATAAGGGATGTCGATCAAAAGTAAAGAAAGTCAATTTACTCTTTTTTATTCCATATGTCTAGCTTTCGAAACCAAGTTTGTTTCTTCTTCAGGACTGTCTGCAATTGGGAACATACAAAAGTTATAAAAATATATCTAAATTAATTTAAAATATTAACCTACAGAACGTGTTAAGAGTTTCCTTTTCTTTGATTTCCTTTCATTTAAATATAAACTATAAGTAGTATAAAATTCAACACAACATGCATGCAAACGTTTTGAACCATACTATAGCCTTCAACAATGTGAAGATATTGGATATTGAAAGTAATACAAAAAAAAGACTAATTCTGGAGATGATTCATATACAAAAACAAACAAATCCTATAAATAAAAAATCAGACGTAGAAAACTTAAGTAACATCTATACATTTATATTATCACAAACAAACTTTGGAAAGAAATTCTACGATGGACCAGTTGATGAATAGTGAAAGAGATGAGACACCAGGTGGACTGAATATTGACTCTATGACTGACAATTGATATCTGTGTAAATTGTAATTGTTCTTTGACATTTGTGTTTGATTTAGAGGTTATAGTATCGTGTTGTGTTCAATTTTATACTACTTATAGTTTATATTTAAATGAAAGGAAACCAAAGAAAAGGAAACTCTTAACACGTTCTGTAGGTTAATATTTTAAATTAATTTAGATATATTTTTATAACTTTTGTATGTTCCCAATTGCAGACAGTCCTGAAGAAGAAACAAACTTGGTTTCGAAAGCTAGACATATGGAATAAAAAAAGAGTAAATTGACTTTCTTTACTTCTGATCGACATCCCTTATCATAAAAATATATATATATATATATATATATATATATATATATATATATATATATATATATATATATATATATATATATATATATATATATATATATATATATATATATTATATATATATATATATATATATATATATATACATATATATCCAAACAGATAACGGATACTTCTTGTTCGTATATGGATTTTATGAGAAAGTTTAGTATAAAACAAGGCTTTTCCTTATTCCTTAGGCCAGTAACTGAAGAGGATGTAATTTGTTGCATTGGAAGGCTTGCTGCAAAACCAACTATGGACATTTATGATATCAGCTCGAAATTGGTCAAAGCCGTCGTTGATGTTATAGTTTCTCCTTTAACTGATATATTGAACTCTTGTCTCCAGCAGGGCGTATTTCCTGACAAGATGAAAATAGCAAAGGTATGCCCAGTGTAGAAAAATGGAAGTAACACAGAAACAAATAATTACAGAACGATTTCCATAGTTCCCACATTCTCCAAAGTACTTGAAATGATAATGGCAGATCAATTAGTATCATATATGGATAAAAATAGATACTTTTGTGAAGAACAGTTTGGATTTAGAAGACAACGTAGAGCTGTAGATGGTATAGAATCCTTATGTAATTACATAGTAGATGGTTTCGAGGAACATTGCTTAGTTTCTACCGAATTTTGCGATCTATCGAAAGCTTTCGATTGTATGTTCCACCATATATGTATCGAAAAACTTGAGTACTATGGGGTAAGAGGGGTAGCCCTTGCACTTTTCACATCTTACCTTGCTGGAAGAAGACAGGTAGTGAGTTGCGGACCGCAGAGAAGTTCTATGCTTGATGTGATTCAGGGTATTCCTCAGGGCTCTGTTCTTGGACCTCTGCTCTTCATCATTTATATTAATGATTTACCTCAAAACTTGGAATGCCATACTGTGCTATATGCTGATGATACTAGCTTTGCTGTGAAGGACAAGGATGTGAAAAATTTAGAATTGAGATGCCAACAGGCCAGGAAAACTGCGGGAACATGGTTCAGAGCGAATAAGCTTTTGCTTAATGAACTTAAAACCAAAACAATGATTTTCTCATCATCCCGAATGCTACCTTCAAGTGGAGTAAAATTTCTGGGCGTTTCTCTAGATAACCGTCTCACATGGAAAGATCATTGTAGCAGTCTCAGTGAGGGATTACATAACAGCATATTTGCTATTAGAAGGGTTAGGCAAATAATCAGCCAAAAAGCAGCAATAACTGTATATTATGGACTTTTTCACTCCTGGATGCTATATGCTATAGAGCAATGGGGGGTTACTTGTCACATAAAGCAGATTTTAGGGGCGCAAAAGGAGGCTCTTAGGGCCATTGATGGTGTGAACTCCCAATGCCACTGCAAGCCAATATTCAAAAAACACAATATATTGACTGTTGTAGCTGAACTTATACTAAGGCTAGTCATGAATATTGTCCCCATGCATGAAAGAAGATCAGAATGTCAACCATATGGGATCAGATCTAGTGAAGACTTCAATATTGAAAAAGCTAGATTATGTACAGGCAGGAGAAAATATGAAGGAGTTAGATTATATAATAGAATTCCCATTCAATGGAGAAAACTCCAGAAGAGGATCTTTCGGAAAACATTGAAACATTATCTTCTGGAAAACCCACCATACAGTTTGGAGGACTTCAACGTGAAACTCTGAATGGATTAGAGTGAACAATTATTTGAATTTTATATTGTATGTTATTGTATCTTGACTTTGTTATTATGTAACCAAATATACTATCTATCTATCTATCTATCTATCTATATATATATATATATATATATATATATATATATATATATATATATTTATATATATATATAAAAATATATATATATATATATAGATAAATATATATATATATATATATATATATATATATATATACAAATCGATATGTATACAGAAAACTATCCAAGAGAATTTTGAAAATTTGGCAATATACCAAGGTCGAAGCAGATCGGCTAAAATAGTTATAAGTTAATGACACTTCCTGTTATACTGGAAGTAGGTGTGAACTTGCTTATTTCAAATGGCACATCCTATATATTATTACAGATTTCGATTCTACCCAATATTCCAACACGACTTTCTGCCTATACCAAAGTTTTACCGTTCTTGAAATATTCAAGTTTTAATGCCAAAAATGACATTTGCGAGCGCTAAAATAGTCATTTCCTTTTGGGATCTGACATGGAGGCGGAGCTTAGGTGATAACGTCAAAACATGGCGTCTCAAAACCAACTTTCAATAAGAGTTATATGAGAGATTTGAAAGTTTTTTGAGTTTTTCCTATAACAATTTTGGTTTCGAGTGAAAGTGTAAAGCTATATGAAGGTGAAAATTTACTCCAGCGAAAATACAGACAAGGCGATAGGCTGGAAAGATCCAAATTCATAATAAAATGTGGGAAAAACTAAGGGAATTCGGGGTCTGGAATCGTCAACTTTACTGCTTTTTGTTTATCTATTTTGATTTGATTTAATTTTATTTGTGAAATACCTAGTCTAAATCAACTGTATTTGTTTAAGTGATATGAAAGTATTAATTCGAGATTTTTTATATAGGAAGTTTATAGTCGGCCACATATGATGGTCAATTATCAATAAACATATTTGGAAACTTTTTATTGACGATTATTCATCCAACTGTGAAGTTTTTTTATTATTCGACATTCAATTATTTCTGAAAGATCTTTGGACAAAATATATTTAAAATTTCACGAAAAATATTTATTTAGTAGTATAACATGGATTCAATGAGAAATCATAATGTTTCATATAATCAAATGTGGTTTTCATAATGAAACACCATCAATCATAATGTAACTCTTATTATAACTAACTTCAATCTAATAACCATCGTAAACATAAATTTGTTACTCCATCATTTTACTTAATCTTCCATGAATTTGTCATCTTCTAAGATCGGAGAAGACATATTTATCGTACCACATATCACTGTAAAAATTTCTTCTAATAATACCAATAAATGTTCAGGCAACACAGATCCAACAATTTTAAATATTTTCGCTGCAGCATCTGGAATTTTCATTAATAATGGAAATTAATCTGAGTTTCAATCAATTCTTCTGTAAAATGTAAAGACACCGTCATTCTTCGAGTTATGTGATTCTTTTTCAGATTGATTTTCTATACCTTCAATAAATCAATCCTTTTCTCCAAAATGATTTTCTCTCAATGAAAAATATTTGTTTGGCTTTGGAAACCGATGAAAGCTAATACTTGTAGAGGAGGGTTGGGTAATACCGCGCCCTTAAGAGGATATGGCTATAATATTCAAGTTGTGCGGATCAGATCGACTAAAGCAAGATTTTTATTATTAAAGGTTACATACCAATCAAATTTAAGCACCATATTCACTTTCAATAGCACCTATGTAAAAATATGGAGAGTAATATAAAATATACGAAAGCGCGGCATTATCAAACCGGTTTGAGAATATCGTGCTCCGGTTTGATAATACCGTGCAGTATGAATAATAGGAGATACATAGATCAATCAACATTTATTTAGGCATAATTCACAGCCATTTTACAGTAATAAGTATTAGTGCTTATATTAATCTCAACAGAAGTCGCAAATATAATTTTGTGCTGTTTCTTTTCCACTACATTCTTTGTGGATCCAAGTTGAACAAGCACAGCAGCGAAACCAGACTTCATTGTTACGGCCAAATATGGAACATTTATCATTAGTTTTGTCATTTTCTTTGTCTGTACCAATCTCATCTTCATCGTCGTCATCACATAATTTTGCTAGAGTAATGTCATCACTGCTTTCTTCACTGCTAGAATTCAACACTCTTCTCTTCACGGATTTTCCCTTTGCTAAAGCTTTTCCTTTTACATGTTTTCCTTTACCTTTTTTCTCCTCCTCTTTTAATCTCCTTTTCCTCTCCTTATCTTCTAGCTGCATTTTAAGGGGTGTGGCGGTCAAAATTTGGGAATGTTGCTTCTTTGAACGTCTTTTGATTTTCTCAATTTTTTGAGACACTGGACTTAATACCTCCAAAATATTACTAACCGAAGTACTAGCAATAGGTTCGATTCCACGTATAAAATGTGTAGGTAGTGCTTCCTTTGCTATGTCATTGTTGAATGAATTTTTGTTTTGAGTGGTTAAGTCTTCAACAACTGAGTCTGATATGAAGTCATCATCACCAAACACGTTGGGGTCGATGGGATGAATGCCAGTCACTTCGAAGCCTTTTACTGCTTTGTCCATTGAAGCTACTCTTATATAGGCTTTGTTGAAAATGGAAGACAATACATCATGAGTGATTTTTTCATATGAATGGTTTTTCATATATAAATCACACTCTCTATGATAAGCTGTCTTAAATGGACCGTAGAAAGTTACATCTAGAGGCTGCATCCTATGGGAAGTATGCGGAGGCAAAGAAAGCATATGGATCCCATTTTCC
Organism: Cynegetis impunctata; assembly: GCA_030704885.1. Taxonomy (NCBI): domain Eukaryota; kingdom Metazoa; phylum Arthropoda; class Insecta; order Coleoptera; family Coccinellidae; genus Cynegetis; species Cynegetis impunctata. The sequence continues at coordinate 1,364,403 of JARQZK010002171.1, read as the reverse complement.
CGGCAAAATTGATAAGCATGCAGTGACAGGTGACTAGCATGATTGTCGAGAATTAGTAGAGTGGGATTTTCAGTTGTTGCATTAATATGTTTGGCAAAGTGACGAAGCCATTTTTCAAAAAGTTCTTCGGTGATCCACCCTGATTTTGAGCACTCATATTCTGCTCCAATGGGTCCTCCAATCTTTAAACTTGGCTTTATTCTTTGGCGTGGATATATAAACATGGGTGGGATGAATGAAGTTCCTGATGCATTCATGGCACAGACAACTGTGACATTTTGCCCACGTTCTCCGCTTGTAATTTTGCCAACTTGCTTAACTCCTTTAGGCGCGTAAATTTTTCCAGGCGTTTGAACAGTCGTAATGCCTGTTTCATCAACATTAAATATACGTTCTGCTGGATAAGTATTCTTTTCTGTCATTTCTTCTAGATTGTTAAAAAACAATGCAATTTCAGTTTTATTGAAACCCAACACTCTGTTCATGCTTGTTGGCTCCGGTAGTCGTAAAGAGATCCCAGGATTTCTTTTTAAGAATGCATATACCCAGCATTTACCTGCCATGCCTTTTTCTGTTGAAAAAATGTTTTTAATGTTCTTTGCAACCGCGAACTCATAAGCCAATTTGCGAAGCTGTTGCTGTGAGATTCCAAAAAATGTTTTAGCCAACATAATAATATGGTCAGCTAACTCTTTTTCATCTTCTTTTGAAAATGTTGCCTTTCGGCCAAGTCGAGGGTCATAGTACTCTCCTTTTTTTAATCTATCTCTTATTGAAGATTCTGGAAGCATAAATGATCTTGCTACTTCCTTTATTTTCCTCCCATTATTTACTGCTTCTAAAGCAGCTCGCATATTAAGTGGGTCCCAAGCCCCCTTTTTCCTTTTTGGTACACTTTCAGCCATCTGTAAAAAAAAAATAAGTAAAATATGCGATGGATAATACCGCGCCCCGTTTGAGAATACCGCGCCCTGAGCGCGGCATTATCAGCCCACGCCGTTTTGTTTTGATGTCACAATAAAATTTTACAAACAACATTTTGACCATGAAACTCATATCTACTTTAAGTAACACAAAATTACACTACAAAATACACTACTACAATATTATTTAGACTACAAAAAAAGTACATACCTGGATTCGTTTGTCACAGCAAAATTATAAGAAATTAGCGGGAAAGTTCTTAGCACATGTACCGCTCGCATCACTGCTCGTGGGCCACTGCCGTGCGTGGAGGTGTTACTTAGTCGCAACGGCGACTGTTAGATGCATAAACATCCATAGCTTTCTATAGGCAGATTTTCAGTTACGACGGAGCGCGGTATTATCAACCGCGCGGTATTATCCAACCCTCCCCTATATTATAGCATTACAATTTTTCACGCCACAACACTCTCTAGACTTGCTGATTCTACGTTTTGCAAAATTAACACTTTCCATTATTCACCTTTTGCGACCTTATTTGCAAGAAATCAAAAACTTGACATGCAATTGCATATGTTGACGTTGGATATAAAAACTTCATCCATCTGGCCGCCAGAGTTCGCCAGCTGACATGTCAGATCCCAATAAGGAAAGGTTTATTTATTAATTTCAATAAAATTTCTATCTGCAAAATAGTAATTTCATGAGAATTTTGAACTGAGTGTTCAAAAATTCTTTTCAAATATGAAATTAAGAAAACTATCAAAAGTCAATTTTATGAGTTTATCTTATGTAGCAATGAAAATAAGGTTCAATTTATATAATATTGTAAGTCTCTAAATTTTTTAGTTTATGAAATATTGCCAGATGAATAATTTGGATACGGTAATTTTATTACAATTTTTTTTGATACATCTGGGTAACTATGGCGGCAATAAAAATCAAAACCTGTTATTATGACGCTGTCAATTAACAGTTATAAATTATTGATAACAATGCCGGGGCGCTTAAATTATACAAATGAAGATTATTTAAATTTATTGATTATTTATGGACAATGTGATAAAGGAACGGAAACCATCACAATATGTCGTTGAACAAACTATTGAAAATTTAAAGAAATTTGGATCTGTTCAAGCAGTAGGGGAAAGAAGCAAACCTAGCGTTAACAATGAGAATTTTGAAATTGTATAGGAAAAAAAAGGAAACACACGTGTTTCATTCCTCCCTGACGTATGTGTCAAGGAGGCGGGTAGCTTGAGTTTGGGATTAACTCCTTCAGCCAGATCAGAGGAGGATACACTTGTAAGTAGTGTATTAAGGATAGGTGAGACGGGATATTTATGGAACATTGGAAGTGTGGGTAGGGTTCAGCGGATTAATACTGGCCCAGCATTCGCCTTGTAAGTTTGCAAGCAGTGACTTACATTACCATGAGGAAACCTCTGAGAAAAACTCATGGCAGAGCAGTCGGCCCCAGGGTTTGAACCCGAGACCTCCCAAATACTAGCCAGCGTACCTAACGTACTCGATTAACTAGCTTGGTGAAATTGTATAGAGAATTTTAAGAACTTTGAGCTTCTCAATATACCAGTACATCAACCGAATATTATATGCACAAAACAGACAACGCTAATAGCTTTCAGGCAACTATCTTTAAACTTTATATTACTGAATATTAATTCTTAAAAAAGTTGTTTCAATAAAACGAAACATAATCTGTTTCAATAAACCGAAATTTGAATTGGTGAATGATCCAGTTCAACGCTTTCATTCAATCTGAATTGAATAGAAACGGGAAAACGAATTGATTCAGCCTCGCTAGATCCTTTGTTTCAATTACGGAAAAAAAGCAAATGGGTGTTACATCAGTCAAGATATATTAGATTACTGGAAAATGTTCCATATACGGACTCAGCCTGTCTAAAAAGAATTTAATACAATTCTACCCGACTATACCTACCACGCTCCACGAGCATAACATTGAGCTCGAATGGCTAATTTCAGTTGGCCGTTGATATACTGGAATTCCACGAAACGAAAATGTCATTCTCATGTTTGAATTCTAAATTTGGTATGTTTCAACTTGAAATAGGCAAATCTGAGAGAATCGAGTTGTAGCACGGAAGTCTGGTATCGGTCATCACTACCTTAATTGACCAGCCATAAAATGAAAAATATGGCAACTATGCACTCCATCCGCATGTAAGTTTGAATATATATATATATATATATATATATATATATATATATATATATATATATATATATATATATATATATATATATATATATATATATATATATATATATATATATATATATATATATATATATATATATATTTATATATATATATTTTTATATATATATAAAATATATATATATATATATATTTATATATATATATATATATATATATATGTATATATATATATATATATATATATATATATTATATATATATATATATATATATTATTCTTCTTCATCAGCCTTCTCTCATCCACTCCTGGACATAGGCATCTCCATAGGTACATCTTCCAAGCTTGGCGATATTGGGCTTTGTGTTACTAGTTTCGGCCAGCGGTTGACCTAACGTCGTCTAGCCATCTTCTCTGTGTTCGGCCTCTACTTCTTTTAGTTTCTTTGGGCCGCCAGTGGGTAACTTTGGTTGTGCATCTGTCACTGTCTTTGTGTTGTGCTGGTACTGTTTTAGTGTAATGTTCGTAAGGTGGCCGCAAAATAGTGTGCTCTGTGCTGTTCCTCTCAACTGGCGGGAACATACAATGACGTCAGTTAACTAGCATAGTACTTAGTCTGCTGTTGTACAACGTCTTTATTCTCTAATGATTGTTACTATTACTCATTTTTACGTATTAAAACGTTTATAGAATCCCAAGAGCTTTATTACAGTCTTGTCTTACGAAATATCCTACCCAGCTCCATTTTAGTCGTGCTATTCGTTCTGTCCCGTCTGTAACCTTCGTTCTTTTTCGAATCTCCTCGTTCTTTAATTTGTGTCTCAAGCCGCGTTTCCTATACTGTCGCTGGTCGTCGGCGACTACGACTCAATAGCGGCGACCAATTCGCCAAACATCATCATATCCTTTTAAATGTTATTGTTTTCCTATAATTTTTTAGTCGCTGCTACTGAACTGCATTCGCCGTTCAGAGAAGCACACACTTGCACCGTGTTGACATTTTATAGTTTTTTTGGTGAATGAGAAAAAAACACCATATCAGCTGTCGTATTTTTCTGGGTACTGGGTACAGCAGGAACACAGGATAGACAGTTTTCATCAACAAGGTTCTACCCTAACAAATTATTTCACTAATTGTCAAACAGATCAGTTGTAAAATAAAGATTTGAAAAAATAAAAAATTTATTAAGCTTACCGTAGTGTTATTGCTAACTTCTCTGATGTGGTTATTGGTTCCGTTACACGGTTATAGGGATGAATCGTAAGATCATTTTGTATGAGTTCTAGTATGTAATTAAACTGATAACGTGAAATTCTAAACAATTGTTTAAACTTTGTTTCGTTATCTCTTGAATAATTTCTTATTAAAATTAACTGAAATCCTTCCAGATTTCTTCTTTTAAACATCAGTAAAATTTCTTTCCTTTTTTCGCGTTCTTGAAGCAAACTGAGATGTATAGTTTCCTCATCTTGATAGTTTAGGAACAACAGAATTAAACATTTTCTTCTAGCGTCGTCCATTTTTTTAAACTGAATTCGCTGTGTCAACAACTGGAGCAAAACAGAAAGTTCATGTCGAATCAGTCGCTGCGACTGGGTCGTAGTCGCCGACGACCACCGACCGTGGAGAAAAACGCGGCTTTGTTAATCTTTTACACTCTTCTTTGTTAGGCTCATGGTTTCTAGGCCATATGTAGCCACTGGTAAGATGCATGAGTCGTAAACTATATATATATATATATATATATATATATATATATATATATATATATATATATATATATATATATATATATATATATATATATATATATATATATATATATATTATATATATATATATAATATATTAGAGATATATATATATATATATATATATATATATATATATATATATATATATATATATATATATTATATATATATATATATATATATATATATATATATATATATATATATATATATATATATATATATATATATATATATATATATATAGGGTGACTCAAAGCTCCGTAATCGGTCCATAATTTTTTTGACATTACAGATATCGATATGAAATTTTTATGACAAATATGATCCAATTGAATCAATTTTCTAAAATTATTTTGAAAAAAAATTGCGCTTTCGGTTTCATCGTGACATCAACTTTGTTATTTCAAATGGAGAACCATGTAATTTTTTTGAATTTTAAATTTCTCATACAATTCAAAATAAAATTGCTATACTATTACCTATACCTAAACAGTTTTCGAGTTATTAATTTTTTCGTATAATTTCGACAGTTGCGCTTTTAACAAAAATAGCCTATAACTTTTTTGATATTTGGTCGATTGGCATGCGGTTTGGATTTTTATAACCTTGAAACATTGTTTTAAATATTTCGTGACAAACTTTGCCATATTTCCGTCCAATTACTTGATAAAAACTAGTGTGAATTTGGCAAATTTTAATAACTTTCTTATTTCTAATGGAATGCTTCTGCTATTAAATTGCCTTTCGATTGGTATAACCATTGTCTATACATAAAGGTAATAATAACAAAGATATTTCACAATTTTGTAATAATTTAGGTACCAACACACCTGAGAAATCGACAAGCGAGTTATTTTGACGTATCCATGGATAACAAAACCGGAAATTGTTTCACCTTTTCTAGTATTAGTTCAGTTAAAATGAATTATACGTGTGAAAAGAAATGATAAATTTGGTTTATTGTATTGGAGAACGTAGACTGATTGTGTGTTAGCAGAATGGCCGTATATTTGAGCATTTATTATAATTATTAACTAAGCCTTTAGATAAATTAAATTTTTTATTTTGATTCAACTAATTTTTGTGATTCTATTATTAATGAAAATTAATTTCTCTCTGTAAAACTTTGAATTTTATTATTCAGAATAACCCTTGGATTATTAAAATGTACTTCTTTTCGCCAAAATGATAATGTCAATCTTGACGTTTCAGTCTATTACGAACATATTGTTGTTCATGAACAACAATAATTTTTGAGTATGAATATCTTAGAGTTACTATTTTCTCAATATCTATATATATATATATATATATATATATATGTAGGTACATATATAATATATATATATATATATATAACATATATAATATATATATATATATATATATATATATATATATATATATATATATATATATATAAATTTATATATATCTTGATAATTATTAGCAATAACAGGCTGGTTGAATCTTAAAAAACTCGATTTTATTAAAAAGTTGACGTTTCACTACGAGATTCGAAAAAATTGAAATTTCTTTGACATTTATTGATTTGAAAAAATTGACCAATTATTAAAAATATGGCAATGATCCCAAACTTAAACTGAGAGTTTCAAACATGTTCTATATTGTGAGTACCTTATTTTTTTATTTAAAAAATTTGAAATTCTAAATAAAAATTTCATTAAAAACGGCTACTTCCATATAAACGAGCTATACCGATAATTTTTGCTCTACTTATTTAATATTTTCCTGCAACTAATTTCTTTGTTATTGTTAATTTACTCTTTCTGAGATCTCGCAGATGGAATTAATCGCCTCCGTGGCAAAGTTTGACCAAATCTCCCATACCGGAGAGTTCAAACAATAAACCACAAATGTGTGATTGTCTTCCATAACAGAGGATTTTATTTGTTATACAATTTTCATCTCCAAAATTTCAATCCAATGCTTAGCTACGCCGTTCTGATGAGGACCAAAGAGTCCGAAACACGTGTCAACGGCTGCTTCCATATAAGCGTTCTATACCGATAATTCTGCTCTACTTTTTCAATATTTTCCTGCGACTAATTTCTTTGTTGTTAGATAAATAGTAACCTATTATTATTTTTTTCGAACATTACGTGGGTAAAGGTTTCTGTAGTTTCCCTTACTTTCTGATGATAACAATTTTGAATGTTAATATTGGACTGAATAGCACATAATAAATAAAGTCGTCTTTGTCTATTCAAATTTTTTCAAATCAATAAATGTCAAAGAAATTTCAATTTTTTCGAATCTCGTAGTGAAACGTCAACTTTTTAATAAAATCGAGTTTTTTAAGATTCAACCAGCCTGTTATTGCTAATAATTATCAAGAGATTAAAAATAGATCACAGGCAACAACAATTCAAATAAATAATTATATATATATATATATATATATATATATATATATATATATATATATATATATATATATATATATTATATTCATACATATATAACCTGGTTCTATGGTGGGGTTCGGCAGTAGCTGCTAGATTTTTTTGATCACAGAAAAGATGTATACGCCTAATTTTCAACTTAAAACCCCAAGAATAAGACCTTTATTCATCCAACGCAGAATATCATCATTGCGTTGTATTTACATTTTGAATTGTCTACTGTTTTTTCAAGGCAAATTGTCAAAACTTGATACGACTTCCAGTTTTCACGATTATAACACAGCATAATTACACACACTACCTGCATTCCGGCTCATAGGACCTCTGAATTTGAATTGTCTACAACATTCGTTGCGTATGTAGGGATTAAACTGTGCAATCACCTGCCCAACTGGATCAAGTCCTGAAGTCGATCAAAATTTAAAAAAAAAGTTAGAAGAATATTGTTGCTTAAATATTTCTATACCCTCAGAGAACGTTTTTCTAGATAAATAGTTAGTTAATTTTCTATGTTCAGTGTATTGGCGTGTCCAATATTAATATATATATATATATATATATATATATATATATATATATATATATATTATATATATATATATATATATATATATATAATATAAAAAATATATATAGTTTATTTATGATTATATGTATGCAAACATGCAACAACGTGATCTGACAGATATATTCATCCCGTACAATGTGAAATAGTTATATATATATATATATATATATATATATATATATATATATATATATATATATGTTTTTATTTTTCAGCCTCTATTTTATTGTATTGAGTTATTTTCATCGATCGGTTTCATAGAAACTTAGATGATATGGTTTCCGACATATTAAAAAAATATTTATATTAATTAGAGCTGAGAAATCAATCAAACTCACCACCATTTCCTTGAATTCACATTAATCCACCATTTCACTTTATCTATTACTCCACTCTCTCCCAATCTTTGCAGTCTTCTATATACTTCAGGTGAGGTAAAATCCAGTTTCTCATTACCAAAACATCTCGGGGTAATGAGATAAGAGCGATCAGTCAGACTGGGTATCAAGAAATTCAAATAGAAAATTCAGTTTGAATCTTTCAGAGCTTCTCTGGATCCTGAAGAGTTGAAGTTGAAATTTCAATCTCGAATTAACAGAGAAAATCAATGGAATTCTAGTGAGAAATTGGATTTCGTATTGAAGATGTTATCTGAAATGAAATAATTCAATTCAACTTATGAAAATCAAACTTTTAAACGAGTGGAGTGATTAACGTAAAATTACTACAATTATTATAGGAATTCAATATGGACTCTGTTCGAAGAACAAACTATTGTAAATAACACTTTCTCTATAAATGTTGAAATATGTTATATACAGGGTGTCCCGAAATTAGACGTCAATATTTCAACCACATATTCTACTTCCAAAAATAGAGATAACAATTCATATAAGGTCCCTAACTTCTTCGTTTTTAAGAAACAGGTTCTTAAAGGTGAAGACCTGATGGTGTTTTTTTGTGAATATTTTCGAAAACTGTAGAAGTAATTAGATACAATTTGGTACAGTTACGAAACTTTTTACGCTCTATTTAATGTACTAAATAGTTAATATTGCAATATTTTCAGGAGTGGGTAGTGCAGGGGGGTATTGGCAAAAAATTTGGTCAAATTTTTTTGGTGGTTAATTTTTAGTAATTTTGAAAACATGAAGCTTTTTGTACACATAAGGTACTCTTCTCTCAATTCGCTAGGAAGCAGCATTTCCGAGAAAAATGCATTTGAATATTTCTTTACGAATTGATTTATTGTTTTTCAATGTGCAAATCGAAAAATCATCAGTAGACCTGGAAACGAATGACGTTTTTTGAGTCGCCAGGTAAAGAAAAGTTAGCTGTCAATTATTCACCGCCCAGTTTTTGATTGTGCTGCTTGTTACCTGAAGAAAAGCTATTTAGTAGTATTGCAGAGGTTTTCAAATAGAGAATTAGCAGATATCCACTTTGTACGTGGTTTATGCAATGGCACAGCACGACGGTGCGCCAGCTAGTATGGTGTGAATATTAGGAATTGGGCAAAACGAATGATTTCCGGCTAAATGGTTTAGAAGAGGTGTTCCTATTCCGTGGGCACCCCGATCGCCGGATTTAAATCCACTAGGGTACTATTTTTGGGGCCGTATAAAAGATGTAGCATACATAACAGAAGAAGACAACGAGGAGGAGTTGTGTGAAAGAATACGTGTGGCAAGGAATCAAATACGGCAAAACCATTTTGAAGTTTCGAAAGCTTCACATGCGATTACCCGTAGAGCCCCAATATGCCTTCATGAGCAGGGCAACTTTTTCGAGCATCTTATCTAAATGTTAGAATAAGTAAACCTCAAATAAATGTTCCTTAATGTTTAGTTCAGTGGTTCCCAAACTGGGGGTAGGGGCATTGGGAGGCGCGAGAGCCTACAAATTTTGGGCTTTAAAATAACAAATTTCATATTTGACAAATTCAAATAAAACAGAAAAATATTGGTTGTGCACTTTCAAATATAACACCAAGAATTGCCAACCTTGTTAAGAAAATGCAGCACCACACTTCGCATAAGACTAGAATAGTGATTTCAAATATAATATTTATAAAAAACCGTTATCGGGTCTTCACCTTTGAAACGAAGAAGTTGTGGACCGTACTTTATATGAACTTTTATATCTTTTTTTGGATGTAAAATACGTGGTTAGAATATTGACGTCTAATTTCGGGACAACAATCAATTCGTAAATAAATATTCAAATGCATTTTTCTCGAAAATGCTGCTTCCTAGCGAAGTATGAGAAGAGTGCCTCATTTGTACAAAAAGCTTCATGTTTTCAAAATTTGAAGTCAAAATTACTAAAAATTAACCACCAAAAACATGGGGCCAAATTTTTTGCCAATACCCCCCTGCACTACCCACTCCTGAAAAGTTTCGTAACTGTACCAAATTGTATATATATATATATATATATATATATATATATATATATATATATATATATCTATATATATCTATATATATATGTATATATATATATATATATATATATATATATATATATATATATATATAAGTATATACAAATATATATATATATTATATATATATATATATATATATATATATATATATATATATATATATATATATATATATATATATATATATATACATATATATATATATATATATATATATATATATATATATATATATATATATATATATATATATATATATATATAAATATATATATATATATATATATATATATATATATATATATATATATATATATATATATATATATATATATATATATATATATGTATCACACAGCGTATAGGTCTTCCATCAACACCGCATTTACATTTAATAGGTCTTCCGGTGCAATGAGTCTTCCGTATATCGGAAGACTTATCGCATTTGCTCTAAATCGACGTTAAATGACCCTAGGGGCAATTTGGTGAAATTTGAGAAGGAAGACAAAAAACTGTTTTTTATAAATTATGTATATTTTAGTTCCTCCTATACGCCACATTCTTCGAGGGCGCTACAACAGCGTGTATATTACGTGCGTATATTGAAATGCAACCCAGCAGTGGATAAGTAAACCACCGTATTTTACTTTTTCGTTGTACAGTTTATCAGTCTTCCTTAAAATTGACAACACTGCATCAGTATGTAATAAATGGAAGATTCGTCCGAATTAAACTACGTCGTAGTTTTCAACTATGATTTTGACGAGGTTATTTTGCCTTGCTGAATCTAATTCCGGTGTGATCCGTATACGATTTTGTAACTACAATTAAAAGAAGTCAATATCGGAAAGAAGGTGTTATATTGAGAGCGGTTTTGAATATACCTACTTTCACAAATTTACAATGAAGAACACAAATTTATTTTTGAAGCGTTCGTTACAAAAAATTTTTAATAGTTGATTTTCCTCTCGAGAATTGAGAAGGCTGAGAATTTAAATCTTGTTGCGAGTAATATTGTTATGTGAAATTCGAAAAAATTCACAGACAATAGTGAATATTATTTAATTATATAATTTAGTATAAAAAAGTTCGTCCGAATTATAACTACTTATAGTCATATTTGCAACACTACTAATATACCTTAAATATTATTTTATGTTACTCGAATGAAATTATGTTCGAATAATTAATACACTTACAAAAAATACATTTTTTATTTCGAAAAACTAGCGTTTTCTAACTGCTAATGGCAAAATAAGTATGTATGGGGATGAGGGGATTTCTAGCTTTGCGTATAGATCAGTAATTTTTCATCAAATGAATATTTAAATCGAAAGAAGTAGGTATGAATTACTGTTTTTCAGTTAATTTTTTTTCCTTCTCAGCTATTTTCTACTCATTGACATATATGCATAGCTTTTGGTATAGTTGTATGTCTTTTGATAATCCTGAATCACAGTCTGTTGTATCAGAAAGACCAATTACCAACGGTCTATATGACGAAGATAGCGCCACCTTAGATGGACAAGTAATGTAAGAGTGTAGGGCAATCAAATGGGAAATCCATGTGACCAAGTTTCAAGTATGTGGGTTATGCCATGATGAACATCTAGCATAACCAAGGTTTTAGGACTCTTTGGCCGACCCAAGTGACCTGCCAGTTAAGGCTACCAATCAAAAGTTAAAGCCAGACCTAACGATACAAATAACTTCAGGATAAAGTGTCATTTGTTGTGATGCATTCAAACCAGAACATGGAAAAATTATGCAACACAGAATTTATCCATTAGAGGGCTCTCCTGTTCCAGCAAATGCTCAGACCACTAAGTGTGATACTTAATTAGGACTTACCAATACCTATCCAGTGGTGTGTATACCATTAGGATTCGAAGATTCTAGGTGACACATAGGGTAGTCAAGAGACTCTTGTGTTTTATTTTGAAACAGAGAACTTCTCGCTAATGCTACACGTTCTGTTATTAATGTTTGACGTTATTTAGATATACTGCTATTCACGTTGTCGTTAATTGCCCAACGGTGGAAAGGCAGGCCATCAAAGGTAAATCAGGAAAGTCATATTTCACATGGCAAAATGATTATTAATACTTTTCTTATTGAAATTCATTTATTTTAGTAGTTATTCTGTCTTTGAATTGATTACTTGCTTGTATGTTAGTAGAATTAATTCCTATGTGGTATTAGTGGTTAATACCAATGCAAACAGCTTTTTTCATAACATTTCGTTCATCTTTTTTTTACTGAGCTGAAAGCGTCTCGAGTGCCTCGGAATAATTTGAACACACGGCGGTAGGTAAATGCTGGGTTTAAACCGCTTAAGTCATAGCATAGTTTGATTCAGGAGAGCTCCAAGCATGACAGTAGTATTCTCATACTGGACGAATCTGAGCGTTATATAACACAGCTCTAGCTGATTTGACGTGGAAAAAAAATTTTGCACGAAATTTGGCAATGATTCAGTCTTGTTCGTGTCAAGTTAAATTAAAGTTAACGCCAATTCCTAACAGATATAGTTCACTGGTTAGGTTAGTAAATTGTTCTCCACTAATAGTTCAGGATTGATGCGAAAAGGTTTTTTTTTGAGAAGCTGATTGCCTGTATCTTGGTGGCATTAAAAGCAAATAAATGATAAGATCTCCTGAAATAAATGATCTTGAGATCGCTATTTCTGAACTCAGCTTGAGCAACACATTGACAGCTTTATGTAAATGCGCTGATACGTCTACTATTAAAGTACTGTCGTTAGCGGAGCTAATAAGTCTTTTTCTTCTTCGAATTAAAGAGATTATGAACATATTTCAGAAAAATCGTTGGTAACAAGATAGGCATACCGGCGTTCAGAGTATGTGGGTCCGAGCTTGCACCATCGACCACAACATGCCTTGTGAGGAGGTAATTTTCAATCAAGCCGTATAATTGTTCGAGAAGATCATAAGATTCGAACTTCGATAATAGTGGCGTGTACAAAATTCGGTTGAAGGCTTCAGAAATATCTAGACCAACTACTTATGATTCTACATGAGTCTTGAGATAGCTTATCTAAAGATGCGTGATATAGTTGAGTAGGTCATCTGTTGAACGACAACGTCGCAAGCCGTATTGATGGTTACTAGTGGGAGATGTTAGAGATGTTCCGTGAAATGATGGAAAATTTCATTACTTTGGGTCATCGTTTTAAACAACTGGCGGAAAAGAAGAATGAGTATCAATTTATTGCTAGTTACTTTGCCAGTGATCAAAAGCTCTATGAACCACCAGGATAATCGAGGAGCTTATTGGTTAATTTTCAAATTCTTGTTTTCTAGAATAGATGGTAAGATGTTTCTACATCTAAAGTTGAGTTTATGGTGAACTTGGTTGAAAAAATAACCGCTTTTTCTTTGAAGCTCGATACCAGCAAGTCACAGTTTGCAATTAAAGGCGGAAACGAAGAATGAGTAAAGTTATTGCAGATTACCTTTGCATGTGATCAAAAGCTTCGAGAATCTCTAGGATAATCTAGTAATTTAATGGTTACCTTTTTTGTTAAATTCTTGTTTTGTAGCATGGATGGTGAAGGGCTTGATCTTCTTTTTGCGAGACGAAGAACGTTCGCAATTTACTTGAGTTTGATGATATTTTTCTACATGGCAGTATACAGGGTGAGTCAGTTTTTTGTAGCAGGACTTTAACATCTTGTGTTAAACAGTTTTTCATGATGAAAATCTCATATAAATATATATGCTTGAGAGCTTCGTTTCTGATACACAGGGTGCCACAGTTTTATATTTTTCTGTTTTTTTCTAAGTTCCCTAATATAATTTTCAAAATAATTGAATGAAATTCGGCACACCTATTTCACTTCAATGACTTAATATTTGGCTTTTGGGATTCGTACCTAATTCAGCCCTCTCGAACTTTTTTGCGTGCCGCCTCTGCTTCTAATGAAACATCAATTCAGATTCCCTCTTCAATGTGTTTATGTTTTGCTCTTTAGTGTATTTTTCTAAAACTGCATGGATGGCGAGATAAATGCTAAATATAGAGAATCCGAATTCATGTTTCATTAGAAGCAGA
>JARQZK010002171.1:1327500-1347500 GCA_030704885.1 Cynegetis impunctata | reverse complement strand
TGCAACACTTAAAAGAAAGAATTAAAACGCATAAATATTCAAAAACACAGATCACGGCACTGAATAAACACAAACAAACAGACGGACATAGTTTCAACTACGACAAAACTAGAATTTTGGCCACAGAAACTAACACAAAGAAAAGAGAAATTTTAGAAATGATACATATCCAGAAAAATCTACAAAATGTAATCAATAACCGTTCAGACGTGAATAATTTGAGCACTGTGTACTCCCAAATATTATAAAAGGGGCATAATGCGAAGACACGTGAAACGATTATGACTCGACACCTGTTTCGGATTCATAAACCAGTCGTTCACACGAGCTGGAACTTACCACAGCCAAAGAAAATAAAACAAAACGATCCGTAGTGAGGTACATTTTTAATATCATCCTTTTTATTGTGAACTAGTTTCAAATTATATTTTATCTTACAGACTCTTGATGAAACTCTTGTAAAAGGCTCCAAAAATAGAGCCGAAACGTCGAGTAAATTAAGTCCAATTTTATTAGTCATTTAATATCTGTTATACCACGAAAAAATCCCAACAATCTATAATATACAGATACAAAACCAATCCAAATGAATATATTTATATATATATATATATATATATATATATATATATATATATATATATATATATATATATATATAGGTATATGTTCGTATGTATGTATTTTAGCGTTGTTTACACGATAAAGGGCGCAATTTTGAAACAATAGGGTTGAAAGTTTGTAAATATTCGTATGATATCTTGGATGGGATTGTTTTTGGTTCCAATTAGTTGGGGGGTTGACCCCGCTGAGGGGGAAATTAATCTTGTTTACAGGATGAATGGCGTAATTTTGAAGCAATAGGGTTGAAAGTTTGTAAATAGGTAGTTTCGCATGATATCTTGGATGAGATTGTTTTTGGTACGAATTGGTTGAGGGGTTGACCCCACTTGGGGGGGGGGAGATAAATCTTGTTTAGACGACAGAAGGCGCAATTTTGTAGCAATACGGTTGAAAGTTTGTATCTAGGTAGTTTTGTATCATATCTTGAATGGGATTGTTTTTGGTTCGAATTGGTTGAGGGGTTGACCCCCCTGGGGGAAGAAATAAATCCTGTTTACACGATAAAGGTCGCAATTTTGTAGCAATAGTGTTGAAAGTTTGTATCTAGGTAGTTTTGTATGATATCTTGGATAGGATTGGTTTTGGTTTGAATTGGTTGAGAGGTTGACCCCCTGGGGGAAGAAATAAATCTTGTTTACATGATAAAGGGCGTAATTTTGGAGCAATAGGATTGAAAGTTTGTGAGTCGGTAGTTTAGTATGATATATTGAATGGAATAGGTTAATGCGAATTGGTTGGGGGGTTGACCCCCCAGGGAATAAATCTTTTTTACACGATAGAAGGCGAAATTTTGGTACCATAGGGTTGAAACTTTGTAGGTAGGTATTTTCGTACGATATCTTGGATGCTATTCATTTCTATATGAACTGGTTGGAGGGTTGACCCCCGGAGGAGGAAATAAATCTTGTTTACACGATGAAGGGCGCAATTTTACAGAAATAAGGCTAAAAGTTTGTAAGTACGTAGTTTCGTATGATACCTTGAATGTGATTGGTTTTAGTTCGAATTGGTCGGGGGGGTTGATCCCCTGGGGAGGAAATAAATATTGTTTACACATTAGAGGGCGCATTTTTTTTAAATTTGGAAAAAAAATCATAATTTAATGAATATATTTTTTAAACTGGATACTTTATGGAAACCTGCTCTTCTGATGCAGCTCGCTGCGATAGAGTTTTTTGCTTTAAGTAACTTCGTATGATAAAAATTCATTTAGTTTGATACGGTATCTCATAATTTAGTTTTAGGAAAGGAAATGTAAAAATGGTCATCTGTGTTAATTAAACATAATACGCGAACAGTTAACTCGAGAAGTCCTCATTCTAAGAAAACCTTGATAAATAGTGCCTGCATCCGACTTTCTGAACGCTTAAAGTTCTTGGAAAATGAACAAGACTTTAGTCCTAAATGATTTATATCGTTACAGGTAGAAATGTGGAGTTCAACTTCATACTGAAATATAATAATAATTCATCTTCTCTTTCTGCACGTTTCATATTACTCGTATGAGCTTCACTTAAATGTTAGTATGAACCTACTAGTGAATGTATCGATTTGAAACTTTGGAAGCTTATGTAGTTTGGATGACAACATAATAAATTGTGTCTATATGATCTGCGTTAAGGGAAAGTTATTGTTGAAAAACCTTCCTAGTTCCCTACAAAATTGTGAAAGAGTCTGGCAATTTTATTCAAATTGAGAAGCTGAGCAAATTGAATATCAACCAATGTTTCCAAAATTCGTTTCAAGACTATAAAGGAAAAAAATTTAGTTTGAAAAATATACAAGCACAAATAATAACCTTGTCACTTCTTATCATGCCCAATGGTTATATTTTTTTGAATATCTGGTGAAAGTTTATTGATAACACAACATGTATGGAAGTAACATGTAGGAGAAAAATTGATAATTTTGCACTTCCAATGACAAAATATTTTTTAATATCACATCATGTTTGTACTGAGGTATAATTAATTATTTTATAATTTTTTATGTGTTACTGACAACATTGTATTGTTGATATTTCACTATTCGAAAGTACTCACAAAATAAAATGATGAGACAATTCTAGATTGATAACAAATTTACGGTATATTTGGACAAAATGTTAAAATAATCAGTATAACTTATGGACAGAATTTTCATTGATGTATTGTCATCCCTTATTACTTTCTCAGTGCAATCTCAAGAATAATATTGTTATGTGATCGGTATTATAATATTCTTGAGAAACATATACTACTATACAAAAAAAAAGCGTGAGCAGCAGAGCTCCGTCACTAAGGTCGTATTTTATCATAACTTTCGTTTTTTTTCATACAATTTCATACAAGTCTTTCCAAAGGGACTGTGGAGGTGAACAAAACTTCAAAACCGACGAAACCTACGGCGTTTATGGAGAAAAGAAAATCCTATACCAATTTCAGCGCTGTTGAAAATATTGACAAATTTATACTAGGTACTATTAAATTACTTTCTCCACGATCATCACAGAATTCGTCTATTCTGATATCAAATTTGATTACAGAATGCTGGAATTCTCTCTCTTGAGATTGAAGAAATATTCCGCAACACCTCTGCCCCCATGCAATTTAAATGTATTTGCTTTCTCTCCCTTGTGATAGAATAATATTCTCACACTGGCTAGCAATAATGACATTAGCCTTGACGCAGTTGATTGTCATCGTAGTGGCAAATTTGAGTAAGTGTCAAAATTATTGCTGTCACGTTTTCATTCGAAAATATAATAAGTATTATGAATTTATGCAGTGGTTCCGAATCATAGTGTGAAAATACACCACTACACTGGTCATTGTTATCGGAGGACGTCGGCTACTGTGTTAGTGGACAGAGGAGCAGATATGGAAACACTAAAAAGGCATGGGAGGTGGAAGTCTTCTCAAGTGCCAGAAGGATACATAGAAAATTCGGTGCAAAATCGAATAAATAAAGCAAATACGTTAGTCTCATCAATAACTGGATCTAATACACCGCTAATCATGCCTTCCACTTCAAATAATGTGACTGATAGTTAATCTTCTACAAACCACGCAATTGTTGAAAATTCTTCCAATAATGCACCAGTTTTCATTTCGAGAACTGTACAAATATAACAATTAATAAAAAGTAGAATGTTTCTTGAATTATTGAGTGTTTACCTAATAAAAAAAAGTTCGTGTGACTTGTGGTGGTAAGTCTTGTGTTAAAGTTTTCAGGTTGCGCAATGGCCTTTAACATGACCTAACGACTACTGAGTAGCCGGGACCACCATCTTCACGTGTCTTCCGAAACACGGAGCGGCGATTAAATTCGTTGGAGTGGCCCGGGGATCGAACCCGGTACCTTGCGGTTAGCAGTCCACCACTCTACCGCTGAGCCATCGCCGCTCAAATTATATTACCTAATACAATTGTGATTGAGTTCTGTAATATAAATTATCTTTTGTTCGTTTTCATATAAAAATATATATTTAAAATTTTCGATCGTGGAGAAAGTATAGTCTGCTACTCGGTTAGAATGAAAATTCGTGATGCTCGTGGTTCCTCACGCTCGCCTTCGGCTAGCGCTCGGAACTTTTCCACTCGCATCGAATTTTCATTCTAACCTTGTTACAGAATATACTATTCGAGTGTCAATCGTGATACCTATATAACATCTGCAGTTTCTATAGCTACAGTTCCACCCCCTAACGACACAAGTACATCCCCTGTACATCCCAGGGACGTCCTTCATTTACTACTAGGACGTCCCTGGGATATCCTTTGTCGGGACATGGTACCTACTAGGGACGTCCCAGGGACATCTACTTTCCACCGAAAAGGATACCCATGGGATGTCCTTCTGGTATGTCCCAGGGATATCCCGAAGATATATATGAGGTACATCCCCTGGACGTCCTGGCATTTCCATTTTCTTGATTCATATACATAATTTGAAGAATTTTATGGAAAATTTGGAGAAAAAAAATTCAAAGATTCTCAAGACAAAACAAGTTTAATTCATAAAAGAATGTAACATTGTGTTAAAATATGATAATTACAGAAAAGGACAAACAAAAACTCATTCTATATATATATATATATATATATATATATATATATATATATATATATATATATATATATATATATATATATATATATATATATATATATATATGATAAATCAACAAAAGAATAGAAAAAAATTAAAAAAAACTACCAACAAAAACTCATTCTCAATATAAATTCATATGATAAATAAATGAAAGAAACTAAATAAATTAATCAGTATAAAATCAAACATATATATTTTAGGGTGACGGTGCATTTGTTGCAGGCATTATTGCATCATCTTTTTCTCTGTGGCTTCTCTCCTTGGCCCTTAATAAATAAACTATAAACATAATATTCAGAATGGGTTAACCATATATTATTGCATCAATTATTTGATTCAAAAGAGTAAATTCAATATTTTAATATTATACCAACCTTAAATTCAATTTTTTCAATTGTTCAACTACACCTTGTATAACTACACCTTATATCAACTGATAAAATCCTTCAAATGCTCACGAAAATGGACAATCACAAACAATAAGAATGCAGAATGCCGTTAATCTTCTAACAAAGAAAACAAACTTGCGCATTAGGTATATTATGAGGTTAATTTACATTGTTGACAGAACACCAAATAATTTAAACAATGTTGCCAAAAGGAATAATTTTCTACTTGTGAAATAGTCACTTCCCAGAAATGTTTGAGATATATTTCATTTTTCTCCATAATTATTTTCCAGAAGAAAAACAAACACTTTCAACATTTCGACGAGTTTCGATGATTATTATATATGTGCGTGGATATTGAAAATTCCCGGGACATGAATGGGATATCCTATGGATATTCCAGATGGGATGTCCTCTGGACAAATTATGCGCGACATCCCTGGGATATCCCAATCATGTACTTGTACCGCAGTACATCAAAAGGACATACCTAGGACATCCCTGTGTTGTTAGGGCCGTAGGAACGTTGAGGAACATTTTGTTGCTGAATGTTTCTTCTTGTTGCCAAAAGTAGAAAATTATGGCAACATACTAAAACTTCTTGTTTCCACTGAAGCAACTTAAATCGTCAATAGTTGCATATTATTTAGTAGAAACAATCAGCATTTGTTGCCGAAACATAAAGAAATTTTAAGGAACATTAGGAACCTTTGGAACATTTACGGAAACAAGCAACAGCAACAAAAATATTCCTCCAATCAATCAATCAAATACGTTTATTAATCTTTTTGGGGAGGGGTACATTTTTGTTTTCTAGCTAAATCATTTATTTGAGAAGTTATGAGCTTTCGCAACCTTCTTCAACCCTGGCTATACTTAATTAATTTTCTGACATTCACAATTATAATAAAAAACCTAATTTTCCTATATTTGGGGGCAATGCGACAGCGGCCGACTTTTTTGCTACCGGTGGAAACGTAGCTATTTATTTATTCGTTTTCGTACTTCACTGCACACTGAAAATCTGCAACACGAATGTTTACTAGTAACGTTCTCGATACGGTTTCACTGTGATAGCAACACGGATTTTTTCACAAATGTTTCCTATTTTTTTAAAAAGTTTACCGCTCAAAATGGAAACCGGCGACAAGTAGGAACATTTAGGAACATTTAAGGAAACACGGAACACCAACAAAAATGTTGCTCCGATGGAATCGTAGCTTGAAGGGTGACAAGTAGAAACAGTCAACATTAGTTGCCGAAACATAAAGAAATTTTAAGGAACATTTAGGAACATTTGGGAAAATTTTCGGAAACACGCAACAGCAACAAAAATGTTCCTCATTTTTCCTCCGGAGGAACTGTAGTTTAAGATGTTGATTACGATCGTCTTATCAGACATCTGATAGATCATATCTCATCACATTGGTGAGTCAAATAAAATATAGTGATGTCCACTTCTGAGTACAGGGGTGCATCAAGTGCACTGATTTTAAATCATATAAATGAGTTTAATAAAGTTGATTATGTAAGAAACGTAGCAGATATAGTAGAAGCAAAAAACATTATAGTTATATTTAAGATTTCTAACAACAGAATAAGCAGCAAAGAATTAGTTGATAAAATTACAGCAAACGATATTCAAAACCCGCAAAAAATTATGAAATCTCTACTTTATAAATGTATAAGGAGAAAATAAGATCCTATCCTAATTTCAGCGCTGTTGACGAAAAAAGTTGTAACCCACAAACTATTGTACCTCAATATCAACTCAAACTTCGTACTTAGTTTCCACCCTTTACTCATTTTGCAGAAGCAGAAATTTTCAACTTTTTAACTCGGTTTTGGTTCTTTTTTAGCAGGGCCGGCCTAAGGCGAAAATTGCAAGTGTGCTAGACTCAAATTTTATGCCCCTGCAGGGGGGTCTGGGAGGTATTGAATTTTTTGAAATTTGAGGTCCAAAAACACAGTTTTTGTGCACTTTTGCGCCTTGTAGAACATTAAATTTATGTATGACAATTGGATTCATTATTGATTGACTTGACATGTTCAGTACTCTTATTTGTACTATAACCACTATTATGTCAAATAAACTAATGGAAGCTTAACTCTAGGTAACGTTGCAATGATTTTTATGCTTATACTGCAATTACTAGCTAATGCGGGAATCACCGTCCATCGGACCTAAGATAAATTTCCATATGTCATGGGTAAAAGAAAATAAAGCAACAGAACATAGTGAACCAATAATGACAGTGTTTATTAATGGCGCAAACACAAAATAAAATTATTAACTATTAGGATAGTACATAGTCACTTTTATTATACATTTTATACAAGGGCTTTTCTTGCTTTCATTTCGGAGAATGAATTTACTATCTAAATTTCAGACGCCAATTGGATAGAAAAGCAAAGCCGGGGGAGGGGGGAGGCAGGATGATGAGTCACAACACTTTCCGCGTCCCGCCACGAGACGACTGTTCTACTGACCTTGGACTTTGGTCAAGGGCATCAGACTTACTGTATTTCAGAACTCATTGGGGTAGCCGGGTAGATCTTCGGTTTTACCTTGAATTTTAACTGTAATAGTTTTAAGACAAAATTCCTTCTATAGTCGGCGGCAAATCATTGGAAGCTTGGGATTTTTAGCTGTGTGAATTAATTTTTCAATCCACAAACTGGCAACGACGCTGGGCGAAAGGTGTAGAGGGAAGTGTACAGCTGTTTAGTGTCCAAGCTTCCAATGATATGCCAGATAGTATAGTTTAAATATTTCTGCCCAATATTTAAATCAGTTTCGAAAAATTTGCCAAATTTATTATTTTTTTTTACAAAAATTGGTCAATTTAATGCCCCTCCAAAAGGCTTGATTGTGCGGCTGCATACTTCGCACACCCCTTAGGCCGGCCCTGTTTTTTAGCTCCATGCACACTCAAAAAAAAATTATCAGCTCCTTGCACCCTCCAAAAAGCCATAGGAAGTTCAAGTTCGAATATGTTTCTCATAATTAATTTCCTTTTCTTTTGTCACAGGTTTCGAAAGCATTCAAATATTTGTCAAATTGTTATGAATTTTCAAAAATATAAGAATTCAGATGTGGAAAAAATATCTTCTTGTAATACATTCGGGATATTTTCATACAACACAGTTCGACCCTAATACCGATAAAATTAATAGTGCAAACACCCCAATTAAAACATTTTTTATTCGTTCAGTAAGATAGTAAAATAAAACAATAATTGAAACATGAAATATTGATTTCATCATGGGTAAACACCCAACTTTCTTCACGTAGAAACCGAAATTAAAAGCATGACGAAATATCTTCTCGGCTTCACCACGATGAATATTGCAACGTTTTCACTTTTCCGTCCTTTAAAAAACCCCAACAAGAAAGACTTAATAATAAGAATCTTCACATCAAGAATTCGTTCAAAGTAACAAAGAAATTGCCAATCTTGAATGAGAGCTCGGTTTCTGCCTGAAAAGCGAAAAGTAGAGTGTACATTTTTAGATTTCTGCGAAATTGATGACATAACTGTTCGAAATTTCATCTGAAAAACTTATCTCTTCCTCTGTTTCATCCAATTCTCATATCCCCTTCTGCTACTGCATACACGATTGTGTGGGTATGGTTCAAACTTCTTCTACAACCATGAATCGTGAAATTTCACATTATGGACGAGCGACATCGTTTGCGTGTACATGCAGTAGTACCTACCTACATGTGTATTAGTATTTCCCCCGAAAATAATAGGCTATTGCAGGGTATCGAAAGTCAACTGTCAGGAACGGGAGTAGTTTTTTTCTCCGTTTTAGACCTTCTAGACAACGATTTTCGTATATATATATATATATATATATATATATATATATATATATATATATATATATATATATATATATATATTATATATATATATATATATATATATATATATATATATATAATATATATATATATATATATATATATATATATATATATATATATATATATATATATATATATATATATATATATATATATATATATATATATATACATATGTATACCTACAGGGTTATACACGTTATTCGACACGAAGAGTTATGGCTAAAGTATTTGACTATATAAAAGTTTTTTCTTTAGGATGAATAGGGACCTATTAGAACCACATTTTAAAAATATTTTCATGTTGTACAGGGTATGCCAAAAACACGAAAAGCATTAAAGTTGGTATTTTTTAAATGGATTTCTTCTGGATTTTACAGTGAAAACAAATGCCAGTTTCATCAAGGTTTAATTCACCTAAACCTTTAGGTTTTCGAAATATCTCGTATTTTGTGAAAATGTAGTATCAGTTTCAACGCTTAAACTCTCAACTGGTGTTTTCTTGTTTTTAACTAAATTAATGATGAAGCCTACTAACTGGATCAAACTTTATGTCGCACTTGTGAAATATTGACTAACTTAGACTTGGTGTGTAAAAATAAATGTAAAATAATTGCAATCTATAAACGGCACTAACTTGTTTAAATTAAATGGGACACCCCGTATTTTATATCACCAACAGATGTAGAATTTAATTGTCTATGGAATACCTAAATACATTCCAATCGTTATCTCTTCAGGTTTTCAAATAAAATGCACATTTTCATCTTACAAACTGATTTTAAGAAATTTATCATTCATCAAGTCGCGTATGACGTTTAGAGAAATCAGAATTGATAGAAATAAACATCAAGATCATAATAATATATGCGTTTATCTTTCAATATCTTAAATGTTATGTACTAGTTCAAATTATGAAGGAAACAAAAATTAAGAATATGAAACAAACAATATTTTATATCAAGCGTTCAAAATGGCGACCACCGACCACCACACTCTAAACACAAACGTATCCTTTTTATAAAACCTTCAGCAATATCTAATAACATACGAGGGATAACAATCAGAAAAGCTTCTCTGATACGCTGTTTTCATGGGCGACTTGATAAATAAAAAAATTCTTAAAATTAGTTTGCAAAATGAAAATGCTCATTTCATGTAAAAACGTGCAGAGTTAGCGATAGGAATGTATTCAGGTATTCCATAGACAATTACATTTCACATCTGTTGGTGACATAAAATACGGGGCGATCCATTTAAGTTTAAACAAGTAAGTGCCGTTTAAAGATAATTTTACGTGTATTTTTACAAACCAAGTATAAGTAAGTCAATATTTCACAAGTGTGGTATAATACATACCTCCAACAACACCAGACAATATGAAACAGCGTTTCAGAGAAGCTTTTCTGAATGTAAGCCCGCGTATGTTTCCAAATTTTGCTAAAGGTTTTATAAAAAAGATACTGTTGTTTTTAGAGTCTGATACTTTACCTGTATTTAAGAGTGCATTTGTGGATCATCATACGATAAATAATAATAAATAGAGTCTGATAGTCGCCATTTTGAACGCTCGATATAAAATAATGCTTGTTTCATATCCATATTTTTTTTCCTTCATAATTTGAACTAGTACATAACATTTAAGATATTGAAATGAAAGATAAACGCATATATTATTATGATCTTGATGTTTATTTCAATCAATTCTGATTTCTCAAAACGCCATAGGTGACTTGATAAATGATAAAATTCTCAAAATCAGTTTGCAAGATGAAAATGTTCATTTTATTTGAAAACGTGAAGAGATATCGATTGAAATGAATTTCGGTATTCGATAGACAATTAAATTTTACATCTGTTGGTGACATAAAATACGGGATGTCCCATTTAAGTTAAACAAGTTAGTGCCGTTTAAAGATTGTAATTATTTTACCTTTAATTTTACACACCAAGTCTAAGTTAGTCAATATTTTACAAGTGCGACATAAAGTTTGTTTCATTTAGTAGGTAGGCCTTATCATTAATTCGGTTATAGACAAGAAAACACCAGTTGAGACTTTGAGAGTTGAAAGTGATACTACATTTTACCAAAATACGCAATATTTCAAAAATCATAAGGTTTAGATGAATTAAACCTTGATGAAACTGGCATTTGTTTTCCCTGTAAAATCCAAAAATGTTTTTGGCACTCCCTGTACAACATGAAAATATTTTTAAAATGTAGTTCTAATAGGTTCCTATCCATCCTAAAGAAAAAACTTTAGCCATATCTCTTCGTGTCGAATAACGTGTATAACACTGTATATATATATATATATATATATATATATATATATATATATATATATATATATATATATATATATATATATATATATAGGTATATCTATATACTATATGATCTTAAATTTGTTATCTATAATTGTTCTTAAAGCAGAACTAAACTATAGAAATTTGGGTAAATTTTTCCAACAGCCATCAGTTTTACGTAGATATTTCTTGTTTTTGGGTGTTTTTTGAAAATTTGTTCAACTTCACAGCTTCTGCAGAGTTAGAGGGTTGAAATTCGGTATGTAGACTAAGATTATATTAAAACAGGATCCTTTGTGGGTTTCAACTGGTTTCCTAAACCGCGCTGCACTTCGCGGAGACATTTCCGTTCGAATAACATCTCGACCTGCTGCTATCAGTACGTGATGCATTTCGCGAATTGGTTTATAATAAAATAAAATATTCTCTAATTTTCATCACAGTTTGCTCATTAAAGCGTGGTTCTTCAGTAAGCGATGCCCTTCGCGATTTTTTTCAGATGTTTATGAGTTTCAGTATAGTTCAAACAATTTAAATAGTTGGATAATGTACCTACATTGTTTACAAGCCCATTGGCTGTTCGGAACCGGCGTTAAACTGTAGGTCCATAGTGAGTTATATTAACCCTTTAACTGCCATGTGCGTCATATCGGCGTACACGGCCTCTGCACTGAACGCCATGTGCGCCATATTGACGCACACGTATAAGAAGTTTTATCCGCTTTGTGTGTCTGAAGCGCGCACAGTTCTCGTATGTTCGTATGGGGTTATAGATAGCCCTGGCGTAGAAAAACTTTCACCAGAAATAGCCTACAGAAATAAAGTATATTTTTTGTTTGGTTTAATTTTTTATTTAGCAATATATTTGATATGCAAAACTTAAAGTTATTAGGTATACGTGTGTGAATTTAATGCAGTTTTCAACTCTATAGATCATACAAAAACAAATATTAATGATATTTGATGTAAAAACATTCTTTGCAAATATGCGGTTGCTCGGGACATCCTACACATACGTAGCGTACTGTCTTGGCAATCTTCATAGCATAATTTGTCCCTTGCGCCTCAGAAAATCTAGATAAAACTCGAAAAGACTCGTTAATCCACTAAATAGTGGTGGGGAAACACCCGAACGGTGCAAAAAGCGTTGCCAGATCATGCACATTTGTGTGAGTCATAATGAAGCACACGGCTCAAACCGATTTTTAGTAGCTCTTGCGCAGTGTGAAACATTTTGTCACACAAAAAAATATATGCAGTATCACCAAAAAAATCAATAAAAGATTACATTTTCATCCGCAGGTTTCCACTAGACACGAATTTGATACAATTTTAACAAAAAAAATATTTGGCGCAGAGGCAAACTCTGGCAGTTAAAGGGTACAACAAGGTTTGAAAACGACTCTTTGCACACGAGCGATACCAATTGATGTATTGACCCGACAGCGAGGTCCACAAGTCGAGCTAGTGTGCAAAGAGGTTTTCAAATGAGTTTTGTACGCTAATTTATACGACTGCAAATAGAAACTACACACAAAATTCCGCAGAATCCGACATTTTCTTCAACAAACTTTGGAAACAACAATTTCTTGAAGTAGGTATCCAATCAACAATACAATAGAGCTGTAATGGTTGCTATGGAGCTCAGACAGCTTGACAGATTGCCGAATTTTGACGTTGTTAGGAGAGTACAAAAAAAATCACATTGAACGAGAGATGCGTGCGCAAAGATGACATATCCGTACGTGTGCAAAGTACGCTTTCGGAGCAAGTTTTGCATGCGCAAAACCCCATTTTCTGAGGCAGTCGTATAAAGAAAAGTTACTACATCGTAATTACATCAACTTTTCAGAATATAGAAAAGATTTATAAATTTATGAGGCCACTACTGGGTGAAAATTAATAGACCGGGTGATGGTGACACAAAATAAACTCCCGGACAAAAAAAACCGGCACCCTGGATTTTTTGATAAATTCAATTGTTTATAACTTTTTTGTTTTTAATCCGATTTTCACAATTCTTTCGCCATTTTATAGATAATTTTATTAGGAGTGTGCTTATTTTTGTTAGTAATGGGTCATGCTCGATAGGGCGGTAATATACCGGGTTAATCAAATCGTGTTTTTTTGTTCTAAGTTTTAAACACCCTGTGGGGATATTTGGGCTGGTATTTTTTATGCCAACAACTTCTTAATAAAGTTACATGTATTCCTACCATTTGCTTTTTTGACACATTGCGTTATCTCTATTATTAGAAGAGATACGATTTTTTAAAATAAAACTTTTCAAATTACATTATTTAAAAGCATTTTTTATTGATTTTTTTTCAACAGTAATAAAGTTTAAAAAAAAATTAATAATGCGTATGACCTTCACTAGCTTCAATAACAGAGCGCATTCTTATAGGTAATGAATCAATAACTGTGACGATTCTTTCTTGAGGAATTAAATTATATTCTTCGAAAAGTGCTATTCTTAGCTCTTGTAAAGTGCCTGGCTGTATAGGGCGACGACGAACAGCTCTTTTCATCTGATCCCAAAAATGTTCAATCGGGTTCAAATCCGGACTGCATGCAGGCCATTCTAACCGTTGAATACCAACCTCATCTAAATATTCATTAACCACCCGCGCAACATGTGGCCTAGCGTTATCATGCATCAGTATAAATTGGTCACCAATTAAGAGAGAAAATGGAACTACTGCCTCTTGAAGAATGTCTTCAATGTAGCGATGTGCATTAAGTACTCCATTGTCCACAAATATTAGTTCGGTTCGTGCAGCAGTTGAAATACCCGCCCACACCATAACAGAACCACCATGATAAGATATTAGCTCTGTTATGGTGCATTCGGCAAATCTTTCATTTGGTCTATAAACACGCTCACGACCATCCGGCGACCGAAGACAAACCCTTGACTCATCTGTGAAGAGAACATTACTTCACTGCTCCACAGTCCAATTTAAATGTTCTCTGGCAAATAGCAACCGATCTCGTCGATGATGCTGAAGTAATTGTGGTTTTTTTGCCGGCCTACGTGAACGGAGGTCAGCTTCGTTTAACCTCCTTCGAACCGTTTTGTCACTAATATTGACCCCACGTATCATTCGCAACTCATTTTTTAAAGTCACGGAAGTTGCTCTTCGGTCCCTTAAGGATCTTACCACAAGGAAGCGATCGTCAGCTGCAGTCGTTTTTCTCGTTCTTCCAGATCCTGCCGTCTAGTAAAATTTCCCGTTTATAAGTATCTATTCCAAGCATCTTGAATCGTAGCCCTTGGAAATCCCAACGTACGAGCCACATAACTTTTGTTGTGACCATCTTCTATTAAAGCAACAATTTTTGGTACGTCTGTTGGAGTTCACCATGCTGACATTAATATTTATTAGAAATTATTTTGAGGGCTGTCAAATTCTAATACTTATAAAAATAACGTAAGCTGACTTGATTTAATTATAACTAGTGGAGTTTTTTTTTTAATCGTATCTCTTCTAATAATAGAGATAATGCAATGTTTCAAAAAAGGGAATGTTAGGAATACATGCACCTTTATTAAGAAATTGTTAGTATAAAAAATACCAGCCCAAATATCCCCACAGGGTGTTTAAAACTTAGAACAAAAAAACACGATTTGATTAACCCGGTATAATATCGCCCTATTGAGCATGACCCATAACTTATAAAAATAAGCACACTCCTAATAAAATTATCTATAAAATGGTAAAAGAATTGCGAAAATCGGAATAAAAACAAAAAAGTTATAAAGGATCAAATTTATCAAAAAAAACAGGGTGCCGGTTTTTTTTGTCCGGGAGTTTATTAGGTCATTTGTACCAGTATGGCGGTTCTTCATGGGTCCAATTACGTAAAGGCAAAAAGGAAAATGATAATCATAGCGCTGGCACCGGCGGCCCAATCGCGTGGGCGTTAATATAACGCGTCGGATAAATAACGAGTGTCGTACGATTTGTTCCACAAAAATGCTTGTATTTTCAGATAGAAGAAAAAAATGAAGTAGGCGGTAGCGTAATTCCATACTTCTCGGGTGTGACTTACAGCCCGCCGTACCGACGCGAATACATTAATTTAAATAAAACAATTCAACCATTTGTACCAGGCTAATTTTTGCATACCTAATCATCGTCGAGTAGCCATTCACGAAAATCACCTTGCCATACTTTTCCGACAGTTCCCAATGGCCGCCATACCACTGCAAAGGAGTAATTTTTTTTTCGCCAAACGATTTTTACCAGTATTGCATTTGAAGTTTTAGAAAGTATTTGACAACCATACTTCTAGTAGGGGAAAAAAGTGCTGTCATACTTGAAATACTTATTTATTTGACACGTTTTAA
The DNA here is from genome assembly GCA_030704885.1 of Cynegetis impunctata. Classification (NCBI taxonomy): domain Eukaryota; kingdom Metazoa; phylum Arthropoda; class Insecta; order Coleoptera; family Coccinellidae; genus Cynegetis; species Cynegetis impunctata. The sequence continues at coordinate 1,331,857 of JARQZK010002171.1, read as the reverse complement.
AGATACGACTGTAAAATCATTTTTTACATCATGGTATCATTTTATTCTCTTCGTTTGTATGCAATTGTACCTAAAAAAAATTATTATAGATTGTAACTATGGGGCGGACGACTGTCGGACTTGAGCTAAAAGGTGAAAAAAAAAATAAAATTTGACAATTTGTACCAGTATGGCATTTGGATTTTTGGAAATTATACGATACAATGTGACCATTATTATATTTGCCATACTTCTAGTAGAGGGAAAAAGTGGCGCCAATTGGTACAAATCGTACGAATTACGAATAAAATATTAGGATTTTGAAATGATATTGTTCACATTCGCCACCTCCCACAGGTATGGCATTATCAGACTTATATTTATGATCATACAGAGTACTGTTAAAAAAAGTTTCATTAGGAACTGTCGGAAAAGTGCGAAGAAAACCTCAGTACCCGAATTTATTGATTTGTAAAGATCCTAGGAAATTCATTTATAGAACCCTTATTCTTCTCATTCAAATCTTAACTCAAAGTTTTCTTATCTAATTAATCAAACTATTTACAAAATAAAAATCTGCCGTTACATCCCAAATCTCCTTCCAAATAGAGGTAGACGGTTGAAAATTTTTGCGTCGATTAAGTTGATGTTAATGAAGTGCCTTTTTCAGTTATAAGTTTTTTTCACTAACCATCGTTATTTTGATTTCGATTTTCTTTGGTATTGCTCACCTACATAGGTCCTCCAGATTGAGTTAGATGATTAAAAATTTGTATTAAAAAAAATTAAAATGAGTAAAAAATACGACCTTGGTAATGGAGCCCTACTGCTAAGGTGTTTAGTTTCTTCAACAAATAAAAAACAGAGAACTAGCTAAAAAACATTTGGTTTTTGTATAATGAAAAAAGATAAAGATTAGACTTTTTGGGTTGTAAAAATTATTTTCTTATATTCAGAGTTTCTGGTATTCGAACAATTAGTCGAGAGTCAGGCAATTCATACGTAACGTATAATGAATACCGTTATCATGAAATGAGTTTTTAATTTCAAAGTGAATAATTTAAGAAAAAAAAATTTTATTAATAGAAAATTATAAAATAGGCCTATAATTTTATGAAAATGTTTTCTTTTTTCTGAGAAATAGGATTTTTTTCCTTCATGACGTTGTCTATTAACAATCTATGAATCATGCAATTTGAAGCAACCATTTATTATCGGTATATGCCAATTGTTGACACTCATAATGTGAATATTTATGTACAAGCCCATTTTAGGTATATACTATTTAATTTGTTATTTATACAGCCCGTAATGAAAAATACAGTCTTAGTAGCAAATTTATGAATTTACCGCAAAAAATAAATAAAATAAATGCCATAATCAATTGGATTGTTTTTCAAATTGATGGCCCAATAACTCCTGAAATTCATGGCTTTGTAAGAGGTCAATTAAATATGACAGAAAATAAAAGCGTCCGACAAAACAAATAAAACAAGAGAGCGCAGTGAATAGTAGCCAGACATTAGTGAAGTAATGAAAAGAGAGCCATTTATTTAAGTTTTTATCATTTTCATTTATATCGACATAATATGCATACATGTATACAAAATAACATACTTATTACGTGATATTCAGTCCAATATCAGAAATCAGGTCTGCGATTATAAGATAGTAAGGGAAACCACAGAACCCCTTACCCTTATAATGTACAAAATGGAATTATGAAATGTTAAAAAATAAAAAAAAACTATGTTTCATTAAGTTCCTTGCGTCTGTGGCCTTCTTTTGTTACGTGGTAAGGTAAGAGCACCAGTTGTCGACACGTTAAGAAAAGAAAATCAGTTATTCTGGCACAGATTCCAGTGTATTGAAGTTCATATTGAAACTACCATGCCTACCGGATGTTCATAGTTTAGGCTTCACGTCGAATCAGAAATTCAACCAAATAAGAAAAAAATAGAATTTTTTGTAAATATCTGCAAATGTCCCTAAGCTCGACACGCTAAATCAAGGATGTTCCAGTTCTTGACACTGTAAATGCTCCAGTAGTCGACACATATAAATAACATCAGTTTTGATCATGGGAAATATACATAAAAAGAAAAATGTATGTTGTGAAAGCAGGAAACAATAATAAAACATTCAACACATTGGTGAATTGAATATCTTATAGGTAAAATGAAATAGAAATATTTTAAGAACACAAATATAACAAAAACTTTCTTTAGTCATTTTTATAGTTGTTAATTCATTGAGAAATCGGTAGCTGGCCCTTTCCCCAAGTGTAGTCAGTTCTGGAGTCGAATAAAATACATGATATCAAAACAGCTACGAATTCCTTTCTTCGACTGTCAAAGTTTTTCAACCCATAACTAATATGTGTCCACGTGAAACAAATGCTCGAATAATATATAAGTATATGAATACAGACGCATTCCTTTTGCCACTCTTAAACTCTGATAATATGAAATTTCCTTGCTTCATCAAGTCTTCAAAGCTAATATTTTCAGAACGCACCTCTGCCCAGTCAGAATCATCTGATTCTCGGTATGAAATCTTGTCTGAATCCTAAGAAGACGACTCTGGTGGCAATGGTTGTTCTGTCTTTATCAACTTAAGTTTCTTTTGTTGTGTGCTAACTCTTTCTTTGCATCTCTTGCTTTTTCCTTTCTTCTTTACGCCTTTCTTCTTCTTGTTCCTTACATTCTTTCCTTTTATAGTACTCTATCACAGCAGGTAGAATTTCTCTCTTTCGTTTTTCCGCTGTGAAGAATGTTCTGGCCACAGCAAAGCTAGTCCGAAAGGCGATAACAAAAAAAGCAAATATTATTTGTTCTGATCCGTATTGAATGAATAAACCATTACAGTTAAATTGGGCTCTTTTCACATAAATATTTTCTTTTCGTCGACAACCGTGTCGACTATAGGAGATTACCACACCTGTACGATAACTAGATCCAATATTCGTCACCCCATGTCGACTATTGGAACGGAGTGTGATTTTTGGTGTTAATTATCGTACAGTAAAGTTACATATACATATCTGTATCAAATGAGCTGATAGTTCATACCACACTGAGTAATTATCTTATAAAAATGTTCCTTTTCTCGACACCCCAGTCTACTATAGGAACATAGCACTTTTCGTGTACCAGTACTCGACACATGCCAAAAACTATGTCAAAAACTTAAAAAATCACGATATACTTACCTGAGCTACAGCTTCGAAGGTTTCTCAGTTAACAGAACACAATAAAAACATTTTTAGTCAAAAAATACTCACTAAACAACACCACAACAAAATTAGCTCTTCTTAACCTACACCTTAACAAACACTGGTTATTGGCGGGAAAAGTCGAGGTTGCTGGAAAAACTTCAATTGTTTTCTTGTATGTTAGTGAGTTTCCATGGCATAACTATGGCAATGTGGACTAAAAAGTCGGAGCAATCATCGGTTATTTCGGGAAGCCGATGTTTGCTATGGTTACGTTATTTTTTCCAATAATTACAATGGGTGTCAACTACAGGTACAGTGTCGACAACTGGTGCGTTTACCTTATTTAGGCTAATATTAGCAGGTAATATCAAATGGTAAGGAAAACCACAGAAACTCTCACCCACGTAATGTACAAAGCAGGTTATAATTGATTTGAGGATTTTTCTTTAAAATGTTATTACACGTTATTTCGACAATGTCTCAAGTTATACCTATTCTAGAGAAAATGAATGTTCTGTGCCTATGTGCTTCATTATTGGTTGGAAATTGTGAAAATGTGTATGGCGTTGAAAAAATTAAATCTGCACTGGTCTACTAGAAAAAGGGGTGGTTAGTTTACTGGATGTTATCGAAGAATTTGGGATGTTTGTGTGCGATTTTTTTGGATTCATTGTAGTGCTTCGATTAATGTAGTTTGTTAGATATTTTGAATCTGTTTATATTGTACCTTAGTTAATATTTTTAGAATAAGCAATATTTCTAAAATTTCTAGGCGTTTCAATTCTATTTCTTAAATGTTAGTGTAATTAAAGTTGAAAATTCAATTCTCATTATTTATATATTTGATTAGTGCTATAGTTTGTGTTTTTCAATTTTTGTGTGTTTTTAATCTTTCCTCGAAATTTTTTTTAAGTTTGCCCGATATACGATTTGCCACAATCTTCGCAATGTAGTTAGGTATACTATAAACTACATGAGATTTTTACAATTGTTTCACTTTCTAATTTAGAATAGATTTTTTTGTGTGGGCTAATTTGATATTACCTATGTGTGATATTTCATCACTTAATTGTGGAATATAAGGTGAAGGAATATATGTTTTATTGTCATTTTGTTTGTCTAGTTTTTTCAGTGTGTTGTAAAATTTTTGAATTCAATATT